>JAWQEG010006419.1:0-57732 GCA_033782935.1 Petrolisthes cinctipes
TGGTGGTGGGGATTTTTGCACAGGGATTTGTTTACTTATATACTTCTTTCAAGGTGGTGGACCGAGTTACAGATCTGATGGGGTAGTGTTTTTTTATTGTTGGTTTGTTGTTTGTTTCTTCCCATAATAATATTGCAGTTGTTGTATATCGGTAGACCTGAGAATCCCGAACCTTGTTAATTAAATACACGAAGACTATGTCCATAACCAACTCTCTCTCTCTCTCCCTCTCTCTCTCTCTCTCTCTCTCTCTCTCTCTCTCTCTCTCTCTCTCTCTCTCTCTCTCTCTCTCACACACACACACACACACACACACACACACACACACACACACACACACACACACACACACACACACACACACACACACACACACACACACACATAAAGATAATGATTGAATAGTCCCCCCGTCCATCCATCCATCCATCCATCCAACACCACACCCGAGAAATGTGAATACGAAAATGTTAGCGACAAGAATAATACTTCATTACCCGTTGGTCAAGGTCTGTTGCACCGTCTCTGGGTCCGAAGGTGTACAGTTGGGCACAGGAAAATCATGAATGAATGAATGGATGGATGGAACGCTGTGTGAAAATAGTCAACAATATTTTTTTCCTTTTTGAGATGTTCGAACGCCCTGTGGAAGTTTCGAAGAAGTTTATTCGTAGAGGTTTTTCTTTCTCTTTTATTTGAGTTTCGATGCCGTTTCACTCAAAAGGTGTTGCAGAACTATTGGGCGTGACTGTACTGTACATACATATATATATATATCAAGTTTTGAGTGTCCAACTGTACTGGTGAAACAATACGAGCGAGAAAAAAAGATATTGTAATCTGTGTATTGTTTACTGTTCACCCGTACGAAAATAGCCTGACCTTGCCCGAGTAAAAAAAACATACATACATACGTACATACATACACACTTACGCAACAGCACGTACTTACTCCATCACACATACTTAACCACACACACGTATACAGATGAACACTAACAGATACCTACTGAACACACACACACACACACACACACACACACACACACACACACACACAACCGCCAAGGGAGAAAAGAGAAGGTAATGAATGAGTACTGGTACTTGGGCCAGCTGTATTGAGGGTACCTGAAGCTGAAATGGTTAGGGGTGGGGTGGTATTCAGGCAGGGTAGTGGTGGTAGTTGTTGCAATAGTAGTAATAGTAGTAGTAGCAGTAGTAATAGTAGTAGTAGTAGTAGTGTTAGTAATAGTAGTAGTAGTAGTAGTGGTACTAATAGTAGTAATAGTAGTAGTAGTAGTGTTAGTAATAGTAGTAATAGTAGTAGTAGTAGTGTTAGTAATAGTAGTAATAGTAGTAGTAGTAATAGTAGTAGTACCCTTGGCAATAGACTGGAGTTACAGAAATAGGTACATCCTCATACACTTATTTCTACAGTTAACTTGCTTTTTACTTTTACTTTCATTCAACTATCACAGTCCTCTGTATTCATGCTTCAGTGAACCCTTAAATCGCAGGTGATGAGAATTCTCGTCAAAACAGTTTTTAAATTTAAACTGTGCCTAACAAGCTAGTTTCATGCTGGCAACACTGACTGGGTGAGAACCAAAGGAGCACCCCCAGCCCACCCAGCTACCACCAGTCAGACTTACTCGACTAGTGAGGGTGGAAGGACGTATTTTCATCACTCCTCTTTTCCTGTAATTACCATATCATCTATTCCACTTCTCTTACCCAGATTCTCAAGTCTCCACTGACTCTTTTTACAAAACCCTATCTAGCTCTGTTCTCATTCTCTTCCACTCTTCTCCCTATTTTGCATTACTGTTTGTTCCCTTCCATTTCGCATTCTTTCGAATATCTATCCCACATTTCCCAATCTTTCCCTGCCATCTATAGGCTATTTCCGAATTATCCAGCCTACTCCTGTCCCATCCTTCATTTCCTACTGTGCCTTCCATCTCCTTCCTTCTCTCCCATCTCCTCCCTTCTCTCCCATCTCCTTCCTTCCCTCCCATCTCCTTCCTTCTTTCCCATCTCTCCTTTCCATCCCACCCATCTCTCCTTCCCATGCCACCCATGCCTCGGGTTGCTACTGACCTCTTTTGTAATGTTTGCCGTAATTATCAGAATTTATTACGCCCCGACCTCGTCCCTAATCAGAACAGGGAGAGAAAACCAGTCTTGCCCGGTTGTTGTAGTAGCAGCCATTTGCATCTCTGGGCTGGCTGACTGGCTCACTGTTCCGTAATGCCACTCACTAAGGCCCCACCCGTAGTTTTGTGTTTGTGTGTGTGTGTGTGTGTGTACCTCGTATCGTTTTTCTCTTGTTTGTTGTTTATCTGATGGTGGAGTGTATTCCTGTGTGTGTGTGTTTGTGTGTCGTTTTCTCTTGTTTGTTGTTTCTCTGATGGTGGAGTGTATTCCTGTGTGTGTGTGTGTGTGTGTGTGTGTAGTATTATAACTATTTTTTTTCATTAAACTCATGGTTGCAGGGTGGGTGGTACATACCTGGTTTACTTTGTTTTGTTTTTCTCGCGAGCTTTGTACTGTGTTAAGGACGTGTTTTGGTGCTCGGGTACTGGAACATAATGGTGTGTTACTACTGTGTGTTTGTGTGTGTTGACGTGGTAATTTGTGTGTTATTTTCATACTGCTTTGTCATGCGCACCTCTTTCGGTTCTGTGTTTTTACTGTTGTATGAGAATTTATCTTTGTTGTTTTACTTCCTCGTTTTGTAAATGTGTAAGTAACTCGCTCGTGTTTGGGTATTGTAAGACTGTTCGTATGCTCGTGTTTAAGATTCATATAGCCTACAACATGATGAGAGTGAGTCACCGAAGCACAATATATATAGACACCATTTAAGGCGCTCCATATCAAAAGTGAAAGCTGCTTCACTCAGTAATTGGGATGTTCGAACTACATGATGCGGAGATTGCCTTCTGAAAACAAAAACCTGGTCTGCCATACATATAAACACTATTCATTTAGGATACTGTGAGTCATATTTCATGTTTGAGTATAATTTTTTTTTTTTTTTTTCTTACGAAGTAAGTGTAGAAGTAATGCTCCCTAACATAATTTATCCTCACTCGACTTTTTTTTTTTTATATATAGTATTTACGGATAAACATCAAGGCCCGTATTTATCTTAGTAAAATTAACTTCCAAGCTAAGATTTTGTTCGTGACGAGATCTAAAACCCGGTACTGCTATGAAATAATATTTTAGACTCATACTTCAAAAGGAGGAAATTTATCCATTGCATCGAAATTAACCTGAAACACTTTGGTGAGGTCAGTAATACAAAGTCAGTAATACAAAGAAATGCGAAATTATACGTGGTTTGATAAATACATGCCCAGCCCTACTCCTACTTTGTGTGTGAGAGCAAGTTAGTATTCTCAGTGGTGGGTGGCCGGGAGGCAGGTTGGGTGGTGGAGGGATTAATTAACTGTTGGTGTTACTGAGTGAAAGGTGTGAGACGTGGCATTGGCTCCCAGGCTGGGTGAGTAAATGTAGGTGATGGGGGATGGGTGGGGGAGGGGGGCATACATAATGTTCGTGGATGACAGACTGTTTTTATGTGGCCAACAGACTGATAAATGAGTAACCAGCTGTGTAGGTGAGAAAAATTCAGGAGATATTACAGATTGGATGGGTGTGAATGGCCGGATGAGTAAGTACACAATCTTTGGCTTCTGATTGACTGAGAAAAAATAAAATAACTGAATGACAGTCTTAGCAACCAGGAGGCAGGGTAAATATTTGTGTGTTTGTGCTTCAGGCTGGCTGTGTAACCGAGTAGCCTGCTGGTGATTGTCAGACTGTACAGCGGGATATTTGACAGTCTGTGTGGCAGGTGTTTGTTTGGCTTCGTATTCGAATGGGCGTCAGGCTGAGTAACCGGTTTGGGTATCCGGATCAGAGACTGTTTGGCAAGCTGAGTTATGATGGCCATTTGAGGTTTGAAGTTGTTGGTTAGTAACAGGCTACATGGTTAATTCAATGACTTACTGCAGATATGAGGCCAAATTTTATGGCAGCCAATTTCTCCTCACTAACTTCAGAAACCAAACAGGTGACCTTAATTTTAATAGAGTAGGTGTGTTTCTTCGTAATAGTTTGGATCTAGATTTCAGCAGTTTTCAATGAGCTTTGGACTCTGATATAAGGCAGTTATGAAGGATACAAGAATGACGACCTAGATGTGTTAGATCATACTGGTTTTAGCAAATTGGAGTCTACTGATTCTTTCTACCTGTTCCACGATGCAAACACCAAAATAATGCAATACTGAGACATTGCATTGTTTCTTGGCACAGTTTGGAGGAATCTGTTACCTCCAACTCACCGCCAGTGGATATGGTAATACTGGGCATATTATTACTGAATGATTGCATAAATGGTGAGAGAGAGAGAGAGAGAGAGAGAGAGAGAGAGAGAGAGAGAGCTATGGTTTCACTCCTGACTGTATTTGTGTGCGTGTGTGTGTGCGTGCGTGTGTGTGTGCGTGCGTGAGGTTGAGTCCATGTATATGTATGTGTGGGCGTGTGCCTCTCGTGACCTTTAGGCGAGGGCGTAGCTGTTGGCCAAGTAACTTATGTGTTGGGTAAGGCGCACTGCACACACACACACACACACACACACACACACACACACACACACACACACACACTCTTTCACACACACACACACACACACACACACACACACACACACACGTTTTTTCCTACCCCCCACAAAACAATCACTTCCTTATTTTTATTTTCACACATCGTCGTAAATTTTGTTTTAATTTTGGTCTTTCCACGTTCAGCCTCCCTCCTCCCCTCACCCCCCCTCCTCCCGTCACTCCCCCCCTCCCTTCACCCCTCCCCCTCCACCACCTGCTTCACCCACATAACCTTCCTTCCTTCCTTCCTTCCTTCCTTTTTTTTTCCTTCGCTAAACCAGGTGGATGTATATGTAGGTGTGTGAGTGTGGGAATAATGGCAGTGAATTGTGTGAATATGAGGATATGGGGCTGATGGTACTGATGTGTGTGTGTGTGTGTGTGTGTACTAGGTAAAGGGTTGTGTGCGTGTCGTAGTGGATGTAACTGTGTTTGCAAAATAGTGCGTGTGTGTATCTTTTTAAATCACAGTATTTTTAGCCCTCTTATTTTAACCCTTATGATGGCCCCAGACTCACTCTTCCAACACACACACGACCTTCCCCAAAAACCTTATACTTTCTAGACAAGATGATCACCTCAAATTGTATTCAGCTTCCATCTTTAGTTATTCTATCTTCCTCTGCGTACACTACACTAGTTCTTGTTGCCTCAGCCACGCAGGTTGGTAATGAATGAAGGGCCATGGAGACTCATTTTCCTTCTTGTATAAATTTATGACATTAAGAAAAAGGTTGCTGCGATACTTTAACATTTCTTATGAAGCCAGTGTGTAACAGTAATAATATTGAGTGGGTGTTAGTAGAGGTAAGAGTGAGTTTGGTTAGTAAGTAAGAGTGGGACAAGGAGTGAGTGGTCAGGTGAAGGTGAGTGACTGGATGAACGAACATAGATAGATAAGGAGAATGAGTGACAGACAGGAGAGGTGAGACTGAAGGAGTAAATGGATAAATAATTATGACAGTATGTAGATGCACAAGAAGGAGATGGAAAAAAAAAATGAGGGTATGTGAGGATTAGAAATGTAAATAAAGAAGGTGTAGCAAGACTGAATGAAGATAGAATATAGGAAAAAAAAAGGAATAAAAATAGGAAGTAAACGCAGACTAATCACAATTATTAACATGGGCAGCATAGTGTAAAAGGCAATATAATGAGAGCAAAAAGAGTTACAGTGAGTGAAGGTGAGTGAAGATAGAATGAGTGAAGATAGAATGAGAAAAAAGGTCAGAAGGGAAGTCAGAGTGAGTGGAATAGGGTAAGTGGAGTTACAGTGAGGGTGAAAATGAAGATAGCATGAGTGAAGATAGAATGAGAAAAAAAGTCAGAAGGGAAGTCAGAGTGAGTGGAATAGGGTAAGTGGAGTAGCAAGTGTGAGTGGAAATGAGAGTAAGAGGGGGAGGGGCAGTAAGAGTGAGTGAGTGAGAGTGGTAGGTGCGTAGGTAAACTGGCTCTGGTGTGTCTCAGGGTCATCCCCCTCTCCCCTCTCCCTCCATCACACATCCCCTCCCTCTCTATCTCGTCATCTCTCCCTCCATCCCCCTTCTGTCTGTCTTCCCCTCTCTATTCCCCTTCTCTCTCTATTCCCCTTCTCTCTCTCTCAATCCCCTTTTCTCTATCCCTATTTCTCTGTTATCGCCATTTCTCTCTATCCCCCCTCTCATTATACCAGTCTTTTCATTCCCCTGTCTCTCTTTATCTCCCTGCTCTCTCTCTTTATCTCCCAGCTCTCTCTATCCCCACGTTCTTTATCCCCCCTCTCTACTCTATATCTCCCTTCTATAACTAGCTCACTATAATTTAATCATCTATGAAAACAGTAAACACACACACACACACACACACACACACACACACACACACATACATATATAGAGCAAACAAAAACAAACAATATCTTTCTTTCTTGTCGTGCCCCACCCGCTTCCACTTGTCCTTGTACTTCTCTCTTTGTGAGTGCTTGTGTCTGTTTGTGTGTGTGAGAGAGAGAGAGAGAGAGAGAGAGAGAGAGAGAGAGAGAGATGGGAAGGAATGAGGTGCCAAATTTAAAGTCTTTAAATTTAGTCTTTAAAGTCCTCTTGTCTGTCTTTTTTTTCATCCAACAACCTCTACCACCATCACTCAATCCTCCTCATCCCTTCCTTTATCTTCTCTTACTCTTCCTCCATTTCCATTCCTGTTTCCTCCTTCTCGTCGTCCACTATGTTTCACCTTCATACCACTCTTCCTGCACTCCTCCTCCTCCTCTCTCTTTCACCTTCACTACGTAGCACTTCCCTTTCCTCACTACCCTCATCTCTTTCACCTCGCATGCACTCCCACCTTCCTCATTACCCTCATATAATACACGTGCCTTCCACCTCCCTCTCTACCCTCATCTCTTCCACTTTCCCATTTGCTTTTCCTCCTCCTTCCTCTTCACATATTTTTATTTTCACCTTCACACTCCTCTCTCTCCTTCTCTCCCACCCTCATCTCCTTCAGCTTCCCAATTTCTCCTCCTCCTCCTCCTCCTCCCATACCTGCTGCTGTTACCCCCTCACACCCCCCACCTGGCTCAACCTTCCCGTACAGAGCACCGGGACCGCCCTCAAGTTTTTTCTGTCATTCCTTGACATTCCTCCCAAGGATATTCGGTTTGCGCTGACACCCGCCCTCAGCCTGCAAGAAGTTAACCGGGGCGTCCGAATGTCTTGGTGGCCAGGTGGCTTCGTCTACGAGTGTGCGTCTTTACGGCTCTGATTTCGTACCAAGCAGGTTTTATGGTACATGATACAGAACTTGGATGGTTTTTGTCCCCATGTTTAAAGAGGGAAGATCCATGCGCCATGAATGAGTGTAGAAATGGAGAAAAAAGTGTTGTTGAGGGTTGGGTGCGGACGAGGGTCGGGACGCGCCAGGGTAAAGTAACCAGGAGGGGGACAAAAAGCTGCACTCGACTCGAACGGTAAGACCCCAGTTGGCGAGGTGGACCGTTCAACCCCTCCCTCTCTCTCCCTCCCTTCTTTTTGTTTATATCTCCCTCCTACCATACATACATACATACATACATACACCTGTTGCCTCTCCTCCCGTTTGCTCACCTTTCCCGACCCTCCTTTTATCTCAACCATTCACTGCTTCCCTGCAAATTATCCTTTTTTTTTTTCGTTTTTTTTTTTAACTTCCATGTATCCACCACTCTCCCTCCCTCCCTTCTTGGTGTTGCCTTACCTTGCCTCACCCTCACTTTCATCCACCATCCTTTCCCTTCCCAATACGCAACTCCCTTTTTGCTAACCTTAGTTTTGTCTGCCTCTCACTCACACTTTTACTTTCATATACAAGATACCTTCTCACCCTCCTCCGTCTTAGTGCCCTCCTTCCTTGTCCTCGTTCACTTCCATCTACTCGTAATTCCACTCTAGTCTCCTTCAGCCTTCACTTTAATATTATATCCTACCAGCTCTCTTGCCTTCCTGCCTGCCTGCCTGCCTGCTTGCCTGCTTGCCTCCTTATCTCCTTGCCTGCCTGCTTGCCACTCCCTTTTCCCACGTTCACTTTCATCACCACTCTACTCCCTTACCCACATTCACTTTCGTTCTGGCTATCACGTTTCTTTTTCCGTACCTGCTCACCCTCCTTTTCACCCTATCCTCCACCCTATATGGCCCTTCCTCATCCACCCTAAGTCTGGGTTCGGCCTCATACTTTCTTGCCCACACTTTTTTATTTAGGTTTACTTTCATTTATTATCTTCCCATCTTCCTGATCTTCATTTGCACTTTATACCCTTACCCTAATATTTCCTTTTTTTTTTGCCCCTCTCTCCATCTCTCCCTCCCTCCTTTTACCCACATTCACTTTCCTATACGCCCCAATCCTTTCATACCTATCCCTTGCCCAACACACCCACTTTCCTCCATCCAGCCCCTCCAGCCCTTTTACCTAACCAACCTTCATTTTCATACACGCTTCAATGTTCTCAGGCGCCTTCCCTTACCCAACAAACTTACCTTCCATGATTTACTTCCTTACCCCACACACACACCCTTCTATCACCCTCATCTGACCTGCTGGTTTTATATAAGGTAGTCACATCTTGGCGGTGAATTGCATGGAGTTTAACTTAATTCCTTCAAACTCCTCTGCCTGTGGAGTGAGGTACCATAATCTGTTTCCCGGCTTAGTCTGGAGGAGTAAGTAGGCCTCCAATTCGACAAACGAGATATTGGCCCGTTATTTCTTACACCTTCCGTGGCCTCCCATCATCTTGTCATTTTCCTTGTTGCGTATGAGTGAAGGCTGGAGTGGCAGAGGCGTGTGTCTATTTTTAGTCTGTCTCGTCTGTAAAACTATGCTGTCTGGAATTTATTAACATACGATCATGTTTTGAGAGCGACTTATTATTATTATTCTTAATATTATCATCCCATTATTATTAGTATTATTGTTATTATTATTATTATATTATTATTATTATTGCTATTATTATTATTATTATTATTATTATTATTATTATTATTATTATTATTATTATTATTATTATTATTACCTTTCATGAGCACTTTCTCTTCATTTCACCTTCTTTCCTATTATTCACGGTCACCTTTCCCCTTCCACATATTCACCTTCCCTCCCATTTATATTCACCTTTCCTTCCCTTCCTGCATATCTGTCCTTACCAACACCCTCACCTTCCTTCCTCCTTCCTCTCTTCCTTCTTACATATCCTTCACCCTCACATTTTCCTCTTATATTTTCCTCTCCCCTACCCTCACCCTCACTCACACCCTCACCTTCACCCTGCTTGCTGTTTGCTTGCTTGTTCTCGTTGTAAGGGTGGAGGGGGAGGGGGGGGAAGGGGCATGCAGGAGGAGGAGGAGGAGGAAGGCCACTCTTGCAAAAATAGAAGAGAGTATGTTGGGTCTTGTGACTTGCATATGTTGATTCCCTGCTGGTTTAGTGGTTGGTGGGTGTGTCTCTAGCTTCCTACTACTACTACTAATACTACTACTACTACACTTGCTTTCTTTTGTATCTTTCTTTTATTCTCTCTTTTGTATCTTTCTTTTACTCTCTCTTTTGTATCTTTCTTTTACTCTCTCTCTCTCTTTTGTATCTTTCTTTTACTCTCTCTCTTTTGTATCTTTCTTTTTCTCACTCTTTTGTATCTTTCTTTTACTCTCTCTCTTTTGTATCTTTCTTTTACTCTCTCTCTTTTGTATCTTTCTTTTACTCTCTCTCTTTTGTATCTTTCTTTTACTCTCTCTCTTTTGTATCTTTCCTTTACTCTCTCTTTTTTGTATCTTTCTTTTACTCTATCTTTTGTATCTTTCTTTTACTCTCTCTCTCTTTTGTATCTTTCTTTTACTCTCTCTCTTTTGTATCTTTCTTTTACTCTCTCTTTTGTATCTTTCTTTTAATCTCTCTTTTGTATCTTTCTTTTACTCTCTCTCTTTTGTATCTTTCTTTTACTCTCTCTTTTGTATCTTTCTTTTACTCTCTCTTTTGTATCTTTCTTTTACTCTCTCTCTTTTGTATCTTTCTTTTACTCTCTCATCCTCCTCCCTCTTATCCTTCCCTGTAATTAGGTCTTCTCATCATTGAGGGTTATTTATTTTGTCTCGTTTTCCTGTCTTTCTTCCTTGTTTTCCAGGTGGTATTAAGATTGTATGGTGTAGAGAGAGAGAGAGAGAGAGAGAGAGAGAGAGAGAGAGAGAGAGAGAATAAATAGAAAAAGACATTGAATGGATTAAGGATAAAAAAGAAAGTATGACTGAGGTAACATGTAAGGGTACAGTTAGGTAGAGTTTTGGGTATGAAGCAAGTGAAAGCCAATCCTCTCCACCCACCTATCCACTTACACTCACCCACCCACTCATGTATGTACTCCACCCACTGCCCCACCTACCTCTCCTTCCGCTCCGTCCACCGTTTCATTCTTTCCCTCGTCCTAACTCTCCCCACTCCTCCATCCACCCCACCCCCCCACACCCCTCCATCCACCCCACCCACACACACCCCTCCATCCACCCCACCCACACACACCCCTCCATCCACCCCACCCACACCCCCTCCATCCACCCCACCCACACTCCTCCATCCACCCCACCCACACCCCTCCATCCACCCCACCCACCCACACCCCTCCATCCATCCACCCCACCCACACCCCTCCATCCATCCACCCCACCCACCCACACCCCTCCATCCATCCACCCCACCCACCCACACCCCTCCATCCATCTACCCCACCCACCTCCATCCACCCCACCCACACCCCTCCATCCACCCCACCCACACCCCATCCATCCACCCCACCCACACATACTCTGGAATTAATATTAGAGCGAGTTGTTGATAGAGGTTTGGGGGAGAGAAGAGGGAGGGGCGATTGGTCACGCAAACACCCTCTCCCTTTCCTTTACACACACACCCTCCCCCCTCCCCACTCATGCCACCCCCTCACCAGGCCAACTCTCACTCTTTGTCCTGTCACCACTCACGCCTATTCCTCACTAATCCGTTTCACCCAGAAATAAAAGTACATATCACCAGAGATGCAAGAACTATATACTTAATAAGAATGTGAATGTATATATGGTGGATAATGACGGGTATAGTTCTTAGAGAGATAGAGATAGAGATGGAGATATAGATAGAAATATAGAGAGAGGAATAGATAACAAAAAAAGAGGAAAATTTGCACTATATTTCTTAGTTAACCTTGGAAAAGAGGGAGTCTGGGTGTTGTGGAGGTGGACACGTGATGCAAGCTGGCTGACTGGCTGGCTGGCTGGTCAGACGAGGTTGTCGAGGCTTGGTCACTAGGGGAAGGTGGAGGTGGTGCAGGTGGTGGAGGCTGGAATACCTGTGAAGTGTGGTCAAGGAGGGGTGGCTGAAGGGCGAGAGAGGGAGGTAATGTATTTATAATAATAATACTGGCCATTGATAACCTGTTGAGGTAGTAACTATGGTACTTACTTAACTCTTTTTATTATTATTATGTTGTTGTTGTAGTTCCCCAGACTTTTTATTTGTAGTTTTACACACTGTATGTTGAGATCCTATATTATTTGTATGTATTAGATCCTATATATTTGTATTAGTGTGCTGATCTCAACCTGTATTTCTTTCTCTTGCAGGTCACCACAACAGTCTGGATGAACGGCTGGACGGGCGTGGAGGGCTGGAGATTCCCCAACACATGGCTCCTGCCTCCCTCTACGCCCGCAGCAACGGGTCGGCGTCCTCTGCTTCGCCGCCCACCGTCTCCACGCCCTCCATGCTCATCGTCCCGCAGCCCATCAACGCCGCCAAGATGCCGCCCACGCCCCCGGGCCTAGGACAGAACCCGCCCAACAACGGCACGGCGAGGAAGTACCAGTGCAAGATGTGTCCACAGGTGAGTACAGTAACATAATTTCTCTCTCTATATACCACTTCTGTAACGCTTTATTATTGAAACCAGGTAAGTAACTCTTCTCTCTTTATACCACTTCTGTACCGCTTTATTATTGAAACCACGTACAGTAACGCTTCTCTCTATATACCACTTCTGTACCGCTTTATTATTGAAACCAGGTAAGTAACATTTCTCTCTATATACCACTTCTGTAACGCTTTATTATTGAAACCACGTACAATAACGTTTCTCTCTATATACCACTTCAGTAACTCTTCGCTCTATATACCACTTCTGTACCAATTATTTTCATCACAAACTTTCATCATAATTATCATATCATCATAATCATCATGCAGTATAAACACTCATCATCATCATCAACACAGTTATCATCAACATTAATATTAACCTCATCACTTCTGTATTATGGTGCTTCATGTATGTACTTTCATAACATACTGTAGCTTTTGTTGCTGAGTTAATACATACACAGGAGACACTTGAGTGGTAGTGAACCCTTTATGTATAGTTAGTGTTGAGTGTAAATATCAATCACTTCCCTGGACCCCATGCACCCACTCAAACCCTCAGCTGATGTTCTGGCCCCATACATCATTCTATCCTGCCTCTCCATCTCCCCTTCCTCTCCTCTCCCTCTCCCCTTCCTCTCCTTTTCCTCTCCCCTTTTTCTCCCTCTCCCCTTTTTCTCCCTCTCCCCTTTTTCTCCCTCTCCCCTTCTTCTCCCTCTCCCCTTCCTCTCCTCTTCCCCTTCCTCTCCTCTTCCTCTCCCCTTTTTCTCCCTCCCCCTTCCTCTCCCCCTCCCCCTTCCTCTCCCCCTCCCCCTTCCTCTCCCCTTCCCCTTCCTCTCCCTCTTCATCTCCCTCTTCCATGTTCCATGTCTCTTTTTTGTTATATTTTTAACTATATTTTCTCTCACTCTCTCATTTTCGTACGCTCTCTCTCTATTACATCACATGGTAGAAAGTGAGATTCCCTCATTATGGATTCTTCTTATTAATAGTCAAACTTTCTGTTACACCACCACCACCACCCTCCTCCTCCTCCTCTTCCTCTGGTCAGTGGCCTCGGGTGCCCTTAGGAAGCATTGAGGTCTCCCCACTCTCTCCCTCTTTGCCCATTCTCTCCCTCCCTCTCTGCCCACTCTCTCCCTCCCTCTCTGCCCACTCTCTCCCTCCCTCTCTGCCCACTCTCTCCCTCCCTCTCTGCCCACTCTCTCCCTCCCTCTCTGCCCACTCTCTCCCTCCCTCTCTGCCCGCTCTCTCCCTCCCTCTCTGCCCACTCTCTCCCTCCCTCTCTGCCCACTCTCTCCCTCTCTGCCCACTCTCTCCCTCTCTGCCCACTCTCTCCCTCTCTGCCCACTCTCTCTCCCTCTATGCCCACTCTCTCCTTCTCTGGCCACTCTCTCCTTCTCTGCCCACTCTCTCCCTCTCTGCCCACTCTCTCCCTCTGCCCACTCTCTCCCTCTGCCCACTGTCCACTTTTCACTCCATCCTCCACACGGTTGATTTTCACCTTCAACCCCCTCCTCTTACTTCTACTGTCAGCTGTTTACCACTCCTTGTCTTCCCTCCTCTCCCCACTCTTCCCCACTCCTCCCCTCCACTCTCCTCTCCTCCCCTCCCCATTCCTCTCCTCCCCTCCCCTCCCCTCCCCTCCCCTCCACCAACTCGCTTTTCCACTTTTATGGCAATTCCACACCAGCTGCCCTCCATCCCACCAGACCTATCCATCCATCCACACCCAACAACAGTCCACCACCAACCACCCACCCACCACCCTCTTCCCCACCACTAACACACCTTACACACACACACACGCACACACACAGAGCACCTCCTCGCTTCAACCATCCCACACACTCAGTTTTCCACGCCACCTCACTCCCACATACACATCACTCCCACACACACCCGACACTTCCACAACACACCCATCCCTTCATACCACACACCTGTCTCACACACACACACACCCAGTCCTCCCTTCCCCCTCACACCACACCCAGTATCCCTTACACACCCACCTCTTCCCTCTTCCCCACACCACACCCTAAACCTTCCTCACGACACCCCCACTCATTAGCAATCACACACACACACACACACACACACACACACACACACACACCCACCCACCCACCCAACCTTCTCCTCCTCCTCCTCACACCACACCACACCACACCCTTCCTCACCACACTACACCACACCCAACCCTTCCTCACCACACCACACCCAACCCTTCCTCACCACACCCCCTACCAGCCCTGCCTCGCCCCGCCCCGCCCCCGGCTCGGGTACTAAAGCAGTGAAGGTTCTCTCTCTCTCTCTCTCTCTCTCTCTCTCTCTCTCTCTCTCTCTCTCTCTCTCTCTCTCTCTCTGACTCGCCACGCTCCAGCGACGATGGTGGCTACACTACTACCTCGTATAGGTCAAAAGTCCTCCAGTACACTCCCTGTCTGGCCCAGTTGTTGTTGTGGTTGTTGTTGTTGTTGTGGTTGTTGTTGTTGTTGTAGGTGGGTGGAGGAGAAGAGAGGTTTTGGGAGAGGATGAGAGAGGGAGGGATAGAAAATATATATAGAAAATTTGGACATATTATATACAGAAGGGGGAGGGGAGAGGAAAATGAAAAAGAGTGATAATTATAAGTATTGAGAAAATGGGAGCGATGATGCGAACTTAAATAAGTGTTTACTTGCAAAATTGGAAAGAATGGGACACATGAGTGGTTAGGAGGACCATTGAGAGTGGACAACTATCAGATTACACACACACACACACACACACACACACACACACACACACACACACACACACACACACACTACACTATGGTCACAACTGAGGGCAAATCTAGGTCATCGAGTTTATAGCGTTGGTTGCAGCTTAGCTTTTTCCCCCAGACGTCATAGTTTGGGAGTCATCGTAATAAGGAAAGTTGGAGTAGAACGGAAAGTAATAGTTGTATGGAAAGGAGAGTAGTAAGGAATGTTATAGTAGTTAGGAATGTTATAGTAGTTAGGAGAGTTTTAGTAGTACGAAAGGGAGAGTATATAGTTTGGAAATGAAAGTAGTACGGAAAGTTGCAATATTTAGGAAAGAAGAGTAGGTAGTAAAGAAAGGAGAGCTTGTAGTAAGGAAAATAAGTCAGGAAAGTTATAGTAGTAAGAAAAGTTACAGAATGATGACTTGTATGAGGGCCTGGTAATAACGTGTATGAGGCGTTGGTAATAACGTGTATGTGGGCTTGGTAATAACGTGTAATGATCTGGACCTCAGTAATGGGAACGAAATTTCAGTCTGGTGTCAAAGCAATTTAACAAAAAAGTGTTCATAAAGTTGCCGTAGTAAGAAAAACTGACTTGTGTTATAAAATAAAAAGTGTAGGGAAGTGAATTCACCAAAGGAAACAGGAGGTTTTCCTTGATACGAAAAGTTATGTTTATGAAAAAAATAGTCATCATAGAGGTTAATTAGATAAGTCGCCATAGTTAGGTCACCATAGTTACCGTAAGTCACCATTAGTTAAGTCACCATAGAGGTTAATGAAGTAAACGTGGCAACTACTGTATACATGTTCAATCACCATCTGCACGTGGGTATTCTCTAGTTAGTGTTGTTTGTGTTGTGATAGTATAGTGTTGCTCCAGGGTACATCACTGCCATTACTACTACCACATTGAGGCATGAATGAATGAAACACACACACACACACACACACACACACACACACACACACACACACACACACACACACACACACATTAAAGTGGGTAGAGTGGGTGATTATACGAGCAGAAAAAATATGAAAGGAGAGAGGGATGTGAACCTGAGGAAAGGAGAGGGAGAAGAGAGAGATGTAGGATTGAGCAAGAGAGCAAGAGAAGAGGATGTGATTGTTCGTGTGCGTGTTTGTGTGTGTGTGTGTTTGTGTGTATTAACAGAGAGAAAGAAAGAGAGAGAGAGAGGAGAGCAAGGCTACAAACTGGTCCTTCTGCTCTCTAATGATACAGCCGGGCCTTATCACCTATAGGATGAAAGTTACCCAGCACAGCCTAGAGCGACGCAAGGCCCCGCATCAACACCACCACTACCTCCACTACTCCTACCTCCACCACTACTACCTCCACCAACACCACAACCACTACTACCTCCACCAATACCACCACCACTACTACCTCCACCAACACCACCACTACTACTACCTCCACCAACACCACCAATACTACTACCTCTACCAATACTACCCCTACTACTACCTCCGCCAACACCACACTACCTCCACCAACACCACCACTACCTCCACCATTACTACTATTACTACTACCACCTACAACATCACCACCACTACCACTACGACTGTCATCACCTGCTTTAACTTTACCCACCTCTATTACCACCACCACCACCACTTCATCACCACCCACCACCACCACTGATACCTCCAGCACTACGAGGCTAGCTTCCCTTAGTAACTCTACCTTCACCATCACCATTTTTACACCACTACAAGGCTACGTTCTCTCAGTGCCACTTGCCTTCACCACCACTACTTTCGCTCACCACCACACCTTACTGTTGTTACCTTCACTCTCTACCTTTATTCAACCTCACCACTACTTCCATCACCACCGTATTCATCATTACAATTACATGCACCACCACCACCACCACCACTACAGTCACCATAACTACTACAGTCACCATAACTACTACAGTCACCATAAGCACTACTCTACTACACAACCATCATATCCTCTTCACCATCACTACCACTACCTTCACCATCACTACCACACACTACCTTCACCATCACTAACACTACCTTCACCATCATCACTACCACTACCTACACCATCACTACCACTACCTTCACCATCATCACTACCACACACTACCTTCACCTTTTTATAGACCACATCCTTCCCAAAGATTACTTACTACCTCTTAACACTCTATACCCTCAGTCATCACCACCAACAACAACACCTTGTATATTCTTAGCCAAAAAAAACATAATCATAAATAGCCACTTTTGGGTATAACTTATTCCTTGGTTAAAAAAAAATAATAGGATGCATAATTATATAGTATTAATGTGTGTTTGTTTATGTGTGAAAGGTGTGTGTGTGTGTGTTTGTTTTTCAGGGTAATATAGGTAGATGACTTATGATATTCAGTCACCCATTTTTTTTTTATCACAACTGGTTTAGGACACGTTATTGGCGAGGGAGAAGCGTTTTTTTTTTTTTTTTTTTTTTTTTTTTTTTTTTTTTTTCTAAGAGTGAGCACGAGCGTAAAGAAGATTGATTGTCATGTGATTCGGCGTGGGTACTTATTAACGTTATTTGAAACCCAGATTAATAATGTTTTTGCCTTGCTTTATGAATGCTGCTTAACCTTTATGAGCTCCGAGTGCTGGTGGTGTTTTAGAGAGAGAGAGAGAGAGAGAGAGAGAGAGAGAGAGAGAGAGAGAGAGAGAGAGAGAGAGAGATTAGTTGATTGATAAAAAGACTGATACATTTAATAGGTCAAAAAATGGAGACAAAAACACAGCAGAAGCAAGGCCATTGAATAAACCACCTCTCTCCTATACTTCCTTCCTCCCTCCTGACAAACCTATACCTTGCATCTCCCTTTTTTCTACACTCTCCCTCTCTACAGACCAACTCCCTTCTTCCCCTTCCTACCAGCCAGTCAGCTTCTTTTCTCTCTCTTTCCTTCGCCTTTCTTCATACCCCACCCATTTCTTCTTCTCCCTCCCATCCAACAAACATACTTCCATTTTCCTACCTTTCTTTTTCTTCTCTCACCCTCTATCAACTCTTTCTGCTCGATCCATTTCTTCACCCACTATTCCTCGGCCTCGATTTCTTTGATCCTTCCATGGACCATCCCAATGCACCTACTAACCCTTCTTTTATTCTCCTCCTGTCTGTCTCTCACTCCCTTTTATCCCTCGTTCTGTCCTATCTCTTACCCCCTTCCCCTCCCTATCCTTCACACTCCTTCCTATCCCTTCCACCCTCCCCTCCACACTCCTTCCTATCCCTTTCCCTCTCCCCTCCCTATCCTTCACACTCCTTCCTATCCCTTCTCCCCTCCCTATCCTTCACACTCCTTCCTATCCCTTCCCCCCCCCCCCTCCTATCCCTCCCATCCCTCAGTCCTATCCCTCCCTTCTACCAGTACCCGGCCCTCAGGCTTGCTAATCTTCACTTTACAATACCTTTTGGCCATCTCCCTGCTCACGCTACATTCCCAACCAGTTCTCCTCCTCCTCTTCTTCTTCTTCTTCTTCTTCTTCTTCTTCTTCTTCTTCTTCTTCTTCTTCTTCTTCTTCTTCTTCTTCTTCTTCTTCTTCTTCTTCTTCTTCTTCTTCTTCTTCTTCTTCTTCTTCTTCTTCTTCTTCTTCTTCTTCTTCTTCTTCTTCTTCTTCTTCTTCTTCTTCTTCTTCTTCTTCTTCTTCTTCTTCTTCTTCTCCTCCCCCTCCTTCCTCATCTCCTTCCTCATCTCCTCCTTCTCCTCCTTCCTCATCTCCTCCTTCTCCTCCTTCCTCATCTCCTCCTCCTCCTTCTTCCTCATCTCCTCCTTCCTCATCTCCTCCTCCTTTCTCATCTCCTCCTTCCTCATCTCCTCCTTCCTCTTCACAGCACTCCAACTCTTTTCTTTTTGCTTCATATGACACCTCCACCATCCTTCTTCTCCTCCTCGTCTTCTTCTCACCCTCATTGTCTTTTCTTTTTTCCCTTCTCCTCTTCCTTCCTTCTCTCTACAGCGCTCCCAGCATTATTAAATATTTATCTTCATATGAAAAAATTCTTCTTTTTGATGTTGTAATGACTTTATTTGCATAGAATGTAGTCTGTTGTGTACATGAACGAGAACCGTGCATGATATTGAGAGAGAGAGAGAGAGAGAGAGAGAGAGAGAGAGAGAGAGAGAGAGAGAGAGAGAGAGAGAGAGAGAGGAGGCCCCCACTTGCAAATCACCCCTCCAGTATACAAGGGTGACTACTGACTGGCTGGTGGTGGTGTGGTCGCTGATGGCACTTTACTCCTCACGTCTCGATACGAATATAAAACTTTCCTTGGTGGTGAAGTGTGTTAATCGGAGTAGTAAAGGAGTTTGGGTTAA
The DNA here is from genome assembly GCA_033782935.1 of Petrolisthes cinctipes. NCBI lineage: Eukaryota > Metazoa > Arthropoda > Malacostraca > Decapoda > Porcellanidae > Petrolisthes > Petrolisthes cinctipes. The sequence goes on from JAWQEG010006419.1 coordinate 19,223, forward strand.
CCTTAAAATAATGTAGCTTGACTGTGGACTTATCTTGCATGGTGTGTGTGTGTGTGTGTGTGTGTGTGTGTGTGTGTGTGTGTGTGTGTGTGTGTGTGTGTGTGTGTGTGTGTGTTATGCACCCAATACCTGTCCACGTGCCGAACTCTTGATTGCCTGGAGAGAGCAGCTTCGATCTCATAGTACGTGCGTGTGTGCGTGCGTGTGTGTACGTGTTCTTTTCTGTACGTCCGTATATATGAGCGTGCTTGGGCGGTGAAAATCAGAGGTATGAATTTCAGGACGTATCAAGCAGAGTATCTCACGGGGGTCACTCGCTACACTGCTTTTCACTCACCTCGCTCAGTAACTTGAGACTTGCAATTCGGACCGGGAAGATAGACGACGCAAGCAGGCGGACAGGCAAGCAAAGTGAGAGTGAAGTAGACAAGCAGGGAGAGAGAGAGGAAGACAGACAGTGAGCCAGGCAGACAAGCAGGCAGGCAAGCAATGTGTCAAGTAGGAAGACAAGAGGCAGATAGATTGGCAGGCATACAGAGAAATAGGCAGGCAGGCAGGCAGGCAGGTAGGCAGGCAGGCAGGCAGGCAGGCAGGCAGGCAGGCAGGCAGGCAGGCAGGCAGTCAGGCAAGCAGGCAGTCAGGCAGGCAGGCAGGCAGGCAGGCAGGCAGGCAGGCAGGCAGGCAGGCAGACCGCGAGAAACTCTACACGACGCGAACCTGAACCTGGAGGAATTTTTACAGCGCCCAGTAGAACGGAAATGATTTTGATACCGAAAGCTGGATCTGGAGTTGAGGCGAGTGTGGTGGTTGTGGTGGTGTTGGTGGTGCATGGTGGTGATGGTGGTGCAAGGTGATGGTTGCAGTGGTAGTGGTGGTGGTGGTGGTGATGATGGTAAGATTAGAGTTATGGTGATGGTGAGTGAGGTGAGAGAATAATGATGTGATGGTGGTGTAAAATATTGTGTATGAAACAGGCAACATTGGGATGGGTTGTGTAAGTGATGCTGTACTGTAAGACGTGAACTCAAAGTGTGAGGGAAGACAGACAACATTAAGGTAGATCAAGACCCACTTAGATGAGAGCAAAGGAGGGCGATGTATTTTAGTCTCGTATGGGAGTTTCGATTCCAGTTAATGGCGGTAAAAGGAAAGTGTTTGTCCAGGTGAAGAAACCAGGTGAGGTAAAGGAGGGGGAGGGTTCTGGTGGTGGTAGTAGAGGAGTCCTGATGAGTCCATGTGAAAGGAAAGGGAGTCCAGGTTAGAGTAAGGGAGTCCACGGTGAGGTAGTTGATTCTATTTGAGTCCAGGTGAGCGAAGTTAAGTCCATCTGCATTCAAAGGAGTGTAATTAAGTCCAGCTGCATTGGGAGGAGCATAGGGAAGTCCAGTTGCATTCAGGGGAGCGTAGGGATGTCCAGCTGCATTGGGAGGAGCATAGGGAAGTCCAGTTGCATTCAAGGGAGCGTAGGGAAGTCCAGTTGCATTCAGGGGACCATAGGGAAGTCCAGTTGCATTCAGGGGAGCATAGGTGAGTCCACTGCTAGTTCAGTTGAGGGCGGTGCGAGGCCAGGTGAAGGATCGGGTGGGTAGGCGAGTCTCCCTCATCACCGTCATTATCATTAACTCGTAATCATCTTGATGGAGGGCCGGACGGACGCTCGAGTTGGTCCAGCGGCAGACGGAGGGAGAGGTGTGGGAGGGAAGAGAGGCAGGAAATTGGAGGAAGAGTAGGAGGAGGAGAAGGAATAGGAAACCGAGAGAGATAGGAAAGGGAGATAAAGAGGCGGACGAAAGAGGGGAAAGTATTGCAATGTGTCAGGGGAAGTGAGGAGAAACAGAAAAGAGAGGAAAGAATGGGTAGAATGTGAGGAAAAGGAAGGGTAGGAGGAAAGATAAGGATGGAGGTGATGGTGGAATAAGAGGTGAAGATGAAGGAGGAAGAGGGAAATGAGAAAATACAGAGGATGCGGTGAAGGAAGAGATGGTAGTGATAGAGGGGGAATAGGAGGTGGTGGTAGTAGTAGTAGTAGTGATGGTGACTGTGGAGGAGGTGGAGAAAGAGGTGGTAGTGGAAGAGGTAGTGATGCTGAAGGAGGTGGTGGTGGAAGGAAGAGGTAGTGATGGTGACTGTGGAAGAGGTGGTGGTGGTGGTGGAGGATACTCAGAAACCCAAACAAGCCTGGCATATCAAGCGAGGAATCACCCACCAATTATAAATCGTGGTTCACAATACAGACTGTCCGGTTGAAATTACCCCCAAAGTCTCTCAAAGCAAATATTACTATACAGGACATATACTCAGTTGTTGCCTCACATTATATTATTCTCTGTTGTTTTGTTTCTCACATTCTCTGTCTACCTTACTTTCAATTTTGTCACTTTGTTCTCTGCCTTTCTCACTTTGTCTTCAGTGTGTGTGTGTGTGTGTGTGTGTAGTTTTGTCTCTTTTGTGTTTCTTTGTGTATTTGCAGTCTCTTGCTTTGCCTTTGCGTTTTTGTCTGTTTTCCTTTGTCTTATTTGTCTCTCTCTCACTCTGTCTCTCTCTCACTCTGTCTCTCTCTCACTCTGTCTCTCCATTGCCTCACTACTACATACTACAGCTGTCATTCTGTCACTCTGATTTTCCCTAATGTGACTTGACGTAATATAACCCGACCCGACGACGTAAATTTCACTTGGCCTGATCTAACTTAAAAGGTAATATTATCCGAATGACGCGCATGTAGGCTCTAGAGAAAAGGATAATATTGTGATTATTTGCAACATGGAAGACTTGGGAATTATGCTGTCCGGGCGTGTTGCAAGTTGACCCCAGAGTAGAAACTGAAAGCTCTTGTTGCAATAGGAGGAGAGAAAGGAATTGGAGGAAGAGAAGAAAGTTGACGAAAGCAGAGAAGTAGAACGAGTATAGGAGGGAAAAATGCGTGAAATGAGAGAAGGGCAACGAGAAATCTGAGTAGTGTAGGGAATATTTGAATAAGGAATGAGAAAAGGAGAGTCAGTGATTACTAGATGATTAAAATGACGCTCTCAGAAAGAATGTCAAATATACACAGGATAATATAGATGGAAAAGAGGGAGAGAAGGGACAGGGAATATGATACTGAATAAAAAGGTGAAAGAGAAAAACAGATGTGGCATGTAAAGAAAGAGAAAAGGAGACAATGGAGGTATGAGAGAAACATTAAAAAATAGAGAGAACAGAGGCATGAGAGAGGTGTGTAAGGCAGTAAGAATATACAGTACAGTAGGTGGGTGGGTGGGGTACACACACACACACACACACACACACATTACTAGGTGCACTGGACCAAACCAGACTATATAGCAAGCGACCCCAGCCAGTCAGTGTTTGGGTAGGGTACGAAGTGTCTTAGTCGGGTACCCTGCCCTGAGGTGTGTGTGTGTGTGTGTGTGTGTGTGTGTGTGTGTGTGTGTGTGTGTGTGTGTGTGTGTGTGTGTGTGTGTGTGTTGCTTGCATTATATTTTATTCTCTCGGGTTTCGACTTGGAATACGATCCAAAATGCCACTTCATTCTATCGCATATTGACTGTCACACCACATCACCACCACCGCCAGAACCACAGAACATGATAACCGGACAATGCCACACCATTACACACCACCAACCAATACACATCACCACCACCACACCCGCTGCACCATACAAAACCACAACACCCACTACACCATACAAAACCACCACACCCACTACACCACACAAACCATTACACCCACTACACCACACAAACCATTACACCCACTACATCACACAAACCATTCACACCCACTACACCACGCAAACCATCACACAAACCATCACACCCACTACACCACACCCACTACACCACACCCACTACACCACGCAAACCATCACACCCACTACACCACACCAGAGCCGCCGCCCTAGCACCACACCATAACACCAATCAGCACCATCACAGCAACCACACCACCACCACCACCACCACCATCACCAACAGAACAGCACCACCATTTTGCGTTGCGTCAAGTTTGTGTTTTCCCGACTTCTGTACAGCCGTCTAAAAAAAAATTCCACGTTTCTGCTTGACCTCCACTATCCTTTTCCTTGTAAAAAAATATTGAAACATGGAACCTGCTTGCATATAGAACTTCATAAGGAAATAATATAGTGTGATGCCGAGGATTTGTAGGCACCGAAATGATTCCTGAAACTTTTGAACAATTTTTTTATTTCGTTTTCGTAATTCATGTTCTTTTTAGGTGGACAGTACAATTGGAGACACAAATCCACAGTACAATGGATGCCTTGTTGTCAAAGAAATATACCAAAATATACAACCTTATGTCTGACCATTTGTATTTGAAAGGCATAACAATGTTCATAGAATTTGCCTCCTACATAGTTAACACATATACGGGAGTCGCCTTACATCACACAAAGCCAGCCACGGATTTTTTGTGACCAACGGTAGACCACATAGATAAACTCGACCACTGCATAAATACATAGACTCCTTCCTGCCCCTCCCTCCCATCACTTCTTCCTTCCCCGACTATCCCTCCTTCCTATTCCTCCTTCCCTCTCTCCTTCCCTCTCTCCTTCCTATCCCATCCATTCCTCCCCCACCTCCCTTCCTCCTATCCCACCCTCCCATCCCTTCCACTGTATCCTTTCCTCCCGTCATGCCCCCAACTGGGCCAGGGGGATGAAGGCAAAGTGTAACTCCGTCCCTGTTTGACTGTACACATGCCACGCCTTTTATTTGGAGCACACACACACACACACACACACACACACACACACACACACACACACACACACACACACACACACACACACACACACACACACACACACACACACACACCTACACACACACACACACACACACACACACACACACACACACACACACACACACACCTAGACTACTTTTATTTTCCCTTCCATTCACTTTCAGTCCGGCATTAAGCCAACTAATTCAGCCCTTGTCATTTATATATAACCTTAAAGAACCTGTGATCTTGCAAACGTATAGATGGATTACTGATTCCTTCAAACTAAGCTACAAACAAGACAGATCCCTTATTATTACCCTGAGATAGTCTGCTTCCTGGTATAGTTTGAGGGACTCCTTAATTAACCTCCATTTCGCCCACAGCATAAAATCATGAGGCAATACAGATTTTTGTCAGTTTTGTTGTTGTATCCTCCTCCTCCTCTTCCTTCTTCGTGTTGCTTTGAGACTGTCCTTGGGTTTAAATATTTACAGATAATCGGTTCATTGTGTGCAGCTAGGGTTTCGCCGATGAAGCAATGAAGATCAGTTTCAAGTGTGTTTGTTGTGTGTGTGTATTGTGTGTGTGAATAAAAATTCGGGTTAGGAAAAAATGTGTGCCGCGTGTATGAGAGACGAACAGTGATCGAGATGTAGTGTAGTGTGATGAGGTGAAGGTGTCCTTGGCTAGGTGTAGTGTAATGTGGTGTAGTGTAGTGTGTTAATCGTGTCCTTGGTGTAGAGTCGTGTAGTGTGTTGTGTTGTGTCGTGTCGTGTAATGTAGTGTCGTGTCGTGTAGTGTAGTGTGTTGTCGTGTAGTGTAGTGTAATGTGGTGTAGTGTCATGTCGTGTAGTGTAGTGTTATGTCGTGTAGTGTAGTGTAGTGTGGTGTAGTGTAGTGTAGTGTAGTGTGGTGTAGTGTAGTGTAGTGTATTGTGTTGTAATGTGGTGTAGTGTAGTGTAGTGTTGTGTCGTGTAGTGTAGTGTGTTGTCGTGTAGTGTAGTGTAATGTGGTGTAGTGTCATGTCGTGTAGTGTAGTGTAGTGTAGTGTAGTGTGGTGTAGTGTAGTGTAGTGTAGTGTAGTGCATTGTGTTGTAATGTGGTGTAGTGTCATGTCGTGTAGTGTAGTGTAGTGTAGTGTGGTGTAGTGTATTGTGTTGTAATGTGGTGTAGTGTAGTGTAGTGTAATGTGGTGTAGTGTAGTGTAGTGTAGTGTGTTGAGCGTGTCCTTGATCATTTATTTACGAGTTTGAGTTAATTATGTGTGTGTCGCTCGGGGCCAGTAGGTGTTGCCCTTGATGGCTCAGCTGGAGGACAGGTGTGTGGGTGGAGGTGCCAGTAAGGGAGAGGGGGAGGGAGGGTATTTAGGAGGGTGGGGGAGGGGGAGGGGTAGCTGGAGGTGGAAATGGAAAGGGTAATATTATGGAGGAAGGTGGAAGTGGAGGTAGAATTTTTGTGTGCAGCAAGAGGAAGAGGAGGATGAGGATATATAAAAGAGGAGTTGAAAAGAGGAAATATTGAAGTGAAATATAGGGTAAAAAAAACCACACTGGGATAGACTGAACGAGGAAAAGAAAAAGGAAAGGAGGAATAAAGAAAAGAGTGCAGTATATATGAAGGAAAATTATGGGATGGGTATGAATAATGGGCATAGAGGGTGGGAGGGGCAGCTTTGATGAGGAGGAAAAGTGTAGAACTTCTGTGGCGGCGAAGGACTCCAAGGAGGAAATGAGTTGAGGTGAGAAGGCAGAGTAAGGAGCACTTGAAGGATCCTCATTAGATATGGTATTAATGAGAGGGAAGACAGGAATGAGCTTTATATTAGAGGAGGAGGAGGAGAAGGAGGGGAGAAGAGAGTGAGAGGGCGATGAGTGAGAGGGCAATGAGTGTGAGGGAGATGAGTGAAGAGGGCAATGAGTGAAGAGGGCGATGAGTGAGAGGGCAATGAGTGAAGAGGGGGATGAGTAAGAGGGAAATGAGTGAGAGGGCAATGAGTGAGAGGGCAATGAGTGAGAGGGCAATGAGTAAGAGGGAGAATGGGAGAGTGGGCGAATGAATGAGAGCCAGTTGACGAGAAGAAAGAAGAGGTAAGGATATAAAGGAAAGGGGTAGAGTGGAGGGAGTTAAGAGAGGTAGAAATAGTAGGGAGGGAGGATGGGATGGGATGGGATTGGAGGGAGGAGGAGGAGGACTAGGTAGGGATAAACTGACCTTATACGTTCCTGTCACATTTTTATATTTCCTTACCGATACCCAATTAAGTGAAGTTTATAAATACCTTCGGATATTATGGCCTTCGTAATTTTTTTAGTTCTCTCTTGCTCTCTCTCTATCAATATTTGTATTTATCTATCAAATTACTCTACTTTTTTGTACCTCATATCCGTAATGTATTAATTATTTCCGTCATTTATTAATTATTTTATCTTTATTATATATCAGTATGTTGTCCGTTTATCATTCCTTCTTATTTATATTTCTCTTTATTCCTTCTTACTTATATTTCTCTTTATTCCTTCTTATTTATATTTCTCTTTATTCCTTCTTATTTATATTTCTTTTTATTCCTTCTTATTTATATTTCTCTTTTCTTAATGGCTGTTACACCATAATCCTCACCTTCATCACCTCAGCCCACACCAGGAAAACTCTCAAGGCCGTGTTAGTGATGCCGAGGTGAGGGTGATGCAGAATATTGGGCCCACAACGTAATATTATACTCAATTAGTCACACACCCTCGCGAACTATAGAATGCGATCCATATAGCCTACTAGGGTTGTCTTATCCTTATGAAGGGTGATGAGTGGAACAGCAGAAGGAACTTGAGGAAGGAATAGCAGGAAATTCAATATGAGGAAGAGGAGGAGGAGGAGGAGGAGGAGGAGGAGGAGGAGAGGAGAGGAGAGGAGAGGAGAGGAGAGGAGAGGATAGGATAATAATAGCCTTTGGGGATCCAATGACATTATTTTTGCCCTCACATTGTGCAATAACTCGACATCAGAAGTTAATGTAGATACACACCTTGGATACACATGCATTTTTACTCACTGGCAAACCCATTCCTTTTACTCTCCCCGTTCTCTCTCACACCAACAAACTTAATATGCACGTATCATATTTCACACGGAAACCAATACGCGTCTGTCCCACACAAACGACGCGCCAAGAACACTCAAACAAACCCGCACCTCATTCCTCACGAACGCAAACGAATACACTCACACGGACGCACTCACGAGACCACGCCCTCTTGTGGTATGCATCTCACCTTTCGCATACGTACCCTCGCCCTCCCTTTGACTCTTTCAGTTTGTTTTTCTTTGTTGTTCCATATGCAAATGAGTTCTGGCCGATACTCCCTGCTCCCCTTCCCTCTTTACTTTGTGTTATTTGCTTTCGTCCCGTCCCCCTCTTGTATTTTAATGTTTTTGTTGTAATATATATATATATATATATATATATATATACTCTATTTGTTGCATACGAGTTTTGTTTTGTTATGTGTGTGTTATTGTTTCGTTTTTTTTTCTTCGATATTATGATACTGGGATATCTTTGTTTTCATTGTCCTAGCTTAATTTCCTTCATGTCCTTCCCACTTCTCTCCAGTCATCTCATCTCCTGCGACCACCTTCTTTCCCTCCCTGTCTTAACTCCTTGCATCCACAATACCTTCCCTCCCTACCTCCTTTCTTCATTACCTCCTTTTCCTCATTACCTCCTTTCCTCGTTACATTTCCTTCTTCTTTAAGTACCCTCCAATTTCTAACTGTTATTGTCTTCACCTTATTTATCTCTCCTCGTCCTATTTATACTTCACACTATCCACTTTCATCACCTTTCCTCAGTCTCTATTTCACATTGTCTACGTATTTCTCTTTCTCTATCATCAACCTCACTTTGTACACTTTATATATATATATTTCTCTTTATTCTTTTCCACCCATGAGTGCTTCACATAAATTCTCTTCTTCCTATATCTTGTTCTTCCTCTATACACCACACTGCCCGCTTTCGTCCAGGAGTTGAAAGTGTTATCATAGAGCACTTAAAGTCTGTCAGGCAAAACCGAGTGACAGGCCGCATTCTCTCACATTCCTTCATGATCTCTCCACCTTCTCTTTCTCCTAGCCTACATCCTTTCTCTTTCTTCTACATCCTTTCTCTTTCTTCTACATCCTTTCTCTTTCTCCTACACCCCTTCTCTTTCTTCTACATCCTTTCTCTTTCTTCTACATCCTTTCTCTTTCTCCTACATCCCCTCCCTTCCTCCTTCCCCTTCACCTTCACCTCTTCCTCCTTCCGTTCCTTCTATCAGTATATTTTTTTCTCCCTCTTTCTCTGCGTTATCATTAGCATCAGTGTGTGTGTGTGTGTGTGTGTGTGTGTGTGCTTGGTAAGATAGCCTGGTCAGATAAGATGCGTTTGCAATTGTTACCAGTATGGGTTTTGCTTCTTTCTTCATTCATGTCTGTTCGCTTCTCCTCCTCCTCCTCCTCCTCCTTATCCCGTCTCCATCTTGCTCAACCATCCTTTCCCCCTATTCCCTATCCAAAACATCCCTCCCCTCCCCTCTCCCCTCCCCTCTCCTCTCCCCTCACCTCTCTTTATCATGAATTTTCAGCTATAACTCTGATATTTTTTTATAGAATTAATATATACCGGTCAGAAAAAAAAAAAAACTCCATTCCATTCCTCTCGTCTACCATGCTATCCTACCGTGTCCCATTCTCTCTCTCTCTCTCTCTCTCTCTCTCTCTCTCTCTCTCTCTCTCTCTCTCTCTCTCGTCATGCCTAATCCAGTCCAGCCCTGCCATGCCCCACCCTGCCCCACCCAGCCCCGCCCCACCTAGGGCTGTAAACGGCTATCAGTCCCTCCTAATTTTGCATTTCCATCGGTGTTCATCCCAGACTTATGCGTTCTCTACAGGCTACTCCCTCCTCTTTCTCCTTTTCATCCTCCTTCCCCCCTCCTTCTCCTTTTCATCCTCCTTCTCCTTTTCCCCTTCCTTTTCTTACTCATTCCTCCTTTTCCTCCTCCTCATCCCTCCTTTTCCTCCTCCTCATCCCTCCTTTTCTTCCTCCTCATCCCTCCTTTTCTTCTTTCTCATTCTCCTTTTCTTCCTCCTCATCCGTCCTTTTCTTCCTCCTCCTTTTCTTCCTTTATCTTCCTCCTTATTGACACCCTCCTCTTCCTCTTTCTTCTCCTCCGTAGTGTTTATTTCCGTCTTTCTCATCCAACTCTATCCTCTCCTCACTTTACTATCCCTGCTTTTATCCCTCCTCTTCATCCTATCCCCCCCATATCCTCCTTTGCCACTCCTCCCTCTCTTACTCCTCTTCCTCTACCTCTCCCACCTCCTCTTCCCACCTCTACCTCTCCCTCCTCTCCCACCTTCACCTCTCCCACCTCCTCTTCCCACCTTCACCTCTCACTCCTACTCTTCCCACCTCCACCTCTCCTACCCCCACCTCTTCCCACCTCCACCTCTCCCTACTCCTCCTCTTCCCTCCAATCAACACAGTGCCCCGAGCCATACCCTGGGCTTATGGTGATGACGGCAGCTTCGACAAGGGCAGGAAGAAGCTGAAAACTCAATATTTTTAGTCATTCATCCTTTTTGTGTGTGTGTGTGATCAGTTAGTCGTCTCTTACGTTGCTCCACCGTTATTAAGTCATTGCTTTGTGATATTTATTATTATTATTATTATTATTATTTTTATTTTTATTTTTATTATTATTATTTTTATTTTTATTTTTATTTTTATTATTATTATTATTATTATTATTATTATTATTATTTTTATTATTATTTTTATTATTATTTTTATTATTTCTTTGTTGAGACAGACTGAGAGACAGTGAGAGACAGACAGAGTGAGAAACAGGGACAGAGAGACAGACACGAGTAGAGAGGTAACGTAAAAGATAGAAAATCAGACAGAGACAGAGAGAGACAGACAGAGAGTTAGAGAGAGAGAGACAGACAGATAGAGAGTTAGAGAGAGAGAGAGAGAGAGCGAGCGTAAGAGATAGAGACACAGACAGAGGGACAGACACAGAGAGAAGGGAAGAGAAAGGAAGAGTGAGTGATCGACACGTCCGAATTTTATGATGGACACTGATGGCCTTCCTGTTTCCGTGTGTCCAGTCGCCCGTCCCAGTCACGTCTCTGGCTCACCTGTGCCTTTTGTGGCTCAACTAGCTACCCTCTGGCTGACTGGCTGGCTGGCTGGCTGGCTGGCTGGCTGGCTGGCTGGATGGATGGATGGATGGATGGATGGATGGATGGAAGGCTGGCTGGCTGGCTGGATGGATGGATGGATGGATAGATAGATGGCTGGATCACTCATGTCGTTTGGCTTCTCTCTCTTTTCTCACTTATATATATTGTATCTGGCTCACCTGGCTCCTTTTCTGACTACTTTGGGGCTCACTTAGTTCACCTGTGTCATGCCTGGCTCACCTGACTACTATTATATCTATTATTAAGCAAACGTCATTGGGTATGCGTGTTTAGAGTCGAAAAAATATTGAATTATAATAAGTCCATGTCGAAAAATGCAGAGTATGTATCCACAGTTTTATTTCGGTAACTTTAATATTTTAGACTTGAATGAATTATGAACAAAAAATATATATATAACATCACAAAGACATTCATACCCTGTGAATTTTCCGATGAAGTTAGAGACACTAGAATTACGATAGGGATTTTTGAATAAAGACCCACGATTGTATTTTTTTTTTTTTTTTCTACCTTCCTTAATTCGTACTTTTGAAGGTTAAGGAGTGACCGTCAATTCCCACGCAGTGATCACATGGAAGGCTGTTTTGTCCCACGCGTTGGAGACTTCCTTTGACTACACCTCCTCCTCCCAGAAATACTTGTAGACGTATATATATAGTGGTGTCTGGCAATGGAGAGAAGGTAGTGATGGTGGTTGTTGTTGTTGTGGTGTAAATTGTAGTTGTGATTGTGATGGTGCAAGTGGTAGTGGTGATAAAAGTATAGTGGTTGTGGTGGTGGTAAAGGTGGTGGTTGTGGTGATAAAGGAATAGTGGTTGTGGTGGTGGTGGTGAAGGTGGTAGTTGTGGTGGTGGAAAAGGTGGTGGTTGTGGTGATAAAGGAATAGTGGTTGTGGTGGTGGTGAAGGTGGCAGTTGTGGTGGTGGTGATAAAGGAATAGTGGTTGTGGTGGTGGTGAAGGTGGTAGTTGTGGTGGTGAAGGTGGTAGTTGTGGCGTTGGTGTTGGTAATAGTGGTTGTGGTGGTGGTGAAGGTGGTAGTTGTGGTGGTGAAGGTGGTAGTTGTGGCGTTGGTGTTGGTAATAGTGGTTGTGGTGGTGGTGAAGGTGGTAGTTGTGGTGGTGAAGGTGGTAGTTGTGGCGTTGGTGTTGGTAATAGTGGTTGTGGTGGTGGTGAAGGTGGTAGTTGTGGTGGTGAAGGTGGTAGTTGTGGTGGTGAAGGTGGTAGTTGTGGCGTTGGTGTTGGTAATAGTGGTGGTCGAGATGTAGTAAAAAGAACATAAAACCAAAGTGAGGAAAACTACAGTAGATCTGTTGGCCAATTCCAGACTACCTTCCCCCTGCTCACACACACACACACACACACACACACACACACACACACACACACACACACCATCTTCTCAAAAAATTTATAATAATTATCTCGCTTGCAATTATATCTACCCTTAATAATATATTTGCAATATGTTTTTTTTTTTTTTTCAAGAAGGTGGATGTTTTGTGGAGAACTTATTGGTTATAAGATATTAATTCACCTGATGATCTTGAGGTGGACCACTCATATGCATAGGATGTGAATAGGTTTTTTTTTTTTGTGAATGAGTTGCTGGAGACTACTGATTACCCCAAACCCTTCTAGGTAACAGTCCCCTCCCCCTCCTGCATAGAGTAATGACACGGTTCACCTGACGGAGGCCACCTGAGCCGTGTTTGATTATCCACAACCACATGTTTACCTGACGACGTGGTCACCGCAACACATCGCCTGGGTTCCCGACAATCACAACCTCCCATTCTAATGTACAGTCAAGTAAAAATGTTCAGAGTCAAGATAAGAACAAGCTAACACCTCCAAGCGATTTTACTCCTCACCAAATGACTCCATCCCCCAAAGTTCCAAACAAAAAACTTTAATTGGTTCATTCATCTTGTTGTGGACGAACTCTAGATTAAATGAAGGATTACTGGAAAAATCCCCCGACCCATCCAGTGGCTACGAGTCAGAAATATACAATAATTATACGTGAACGAAAAATGAACGCAATATATTTTCTCTGTATTTTGCCATATTTTTACACCATCAGTACAGTCGTGTGTTAATGAAGGACAGGAACAAACACAGGACTGACGCCTTTGATTATACTCCACTGTACGTTCCTCTTGTCCCCTTCCTTCACCATCATCATCACCTTTTCTTACCTCCTCTCTTCTTTTCTACCCTCTTCTCTTCTGTTCTCTTTCCCTAACCTTATTTTTTTTTTAACTTATTTACCTCTTTCTTTACTTCTTCCCTCCCTAATCTCTTATTCTCTTCCTTCCTTCCTATCCTTTTCATGGTTTTAATTATTTTCTTAGTTTTCTTATTTCCAATATCTTTCGAATCTTCTTGAATTATGTGTTATTCTGCAACCATCACTCTTTTATCACATCGTTCATACTAACTTCCTTACATCCCATCACTGTTACTCAGTTGTTTCATTCCGTTGGCAAGACTCTTTCTTTTATAGTTTATAGAAATCAGTAGTCCCCCAGTTATCTCACAACAGATGACCTTCTCCAAGCCAAATCAATCCCAGTAACGAAGGGTCAGTCGGGTTACAGGACGGGGTGGGGGGCGGCGGCAGTGTGACCCAAGACTCTCACCCACCCTGACCCCTTTTCTTGCATGCAGTCCTCACGAGTCAACCCCGAGAGTGTCATCCTGGTCGTGGTTTTCTGTGGTGTTGAAGCCCGTTTTCTCTGTCTCGATCCAATTTTGCCTCTGGGTTCAATGTTTTCCCCTTAAGACATAGGCTATTCCTTTAAGGGGTTTTAGTTGAGTTTGAGAGCTACTGATTTCAACGTAAAAAAAAAAGCAACTGACGAATAACATAATATTTCAGCTTGGGTTATTGATATTGTTATGAGATATAGCTTGGGGGGAATCACAAATCTAAAGTTATCGACGTCATCTTCCCTCTTACGTGTACAGCAGTGCTTTCGTAATGTAAAATGTTTGAGCAACACACGTTGTCACCTCGTGTCTATATCTTACACAACAGTCTTTCAACACATCCTCAATACCTGACCCAACACATACAATTTTTTGAAAACAATCTCCACACTTGACGCAACATAAACATTCCTTCTCCATTCTGAACATCTAACCTTAGTAACACCGATAATTTTTCAACACACCTGAAAAATTTTCCCATGGGAGAAATGGTATAAGAAGCTGACGTGATATTAGGTTACAACAACAAATATATCTCAGTGAGTGACGGTGAGCATTATTATTTATTTTCTTTATCAAGGTTGTGCAGCTAAATAATTACAATTCAAAACGATTGGAAATAATATAGCCTTTATGAGGAGAAGCAAGGAAATGAAAGACGAATGATCAGTCCCTGCCTGTACAACCTACTGCTGCTGCTGCTGTGTGTGTGTGTGTGTGTGTGTGTGTGTGTGTTTGCTCTGTCGGCTATTCCTCGGCAGTTCACGCTAGCCTTAATTACCCCTGCAGAAGTAATCCCTCCCATTTGCACCGCCCTAACTACCCCCATAAAAAAGATAATGAAGGAAGAAGGAGGAGGGAGGGAGGGAGGGAAGGGGACGAACCTGTAGAGAACCAGTCCGCGGCGCCACTTAAAGATCACTCTAAGGTCCCACTTGTCTCACCATAAACCAACGAGAGGAGGAGGCTGGGACGCATCTCTCTCTCTCTCTCTCTCTCTCTCTCTCTCTCTCTCTCTCTGTGACATACCTACCATAACTCTCTCTCCTCCTTTACGTCCATTCAGTATTTCATCTTACCTCTCATCTACACTTTACATCCCTCCTCACCTCCCAGCATCCTCCTCTCTAATTCATCTCCATCTCACACTTCCTCGATCACTTTCCTCATATTATTACTCCTCATTCAGCCTCTCAATATCATCATTCGCCTTCCTTCCGTCACCCTCCCTCCCTCCCCCAGACACTTCCCACATCTTCCTCTCCCTTAGGCACTCGTTTATTTTTTATTATATTTTTTTCTACGTAGCTCCATGTTAAATATTCTCGGCTCTTCACTCCATTACCAGAGTTTTTGCCTCCTCCTTGTCCAGTTTTTATATATAGTTCAGTTTTTTTTCTCTCTCTCCCGGCGTGGTTGGTTGTTCTTGCTCTGGCCTTCCTCCTACTTTTACAGCTTCCTACTCCATTCATCATCTCTCTAAAGCGTGTCAAGTTCTTCGCAGTCTATTAGGTTGTGTCGTCGAGTTGGGATGGGGGTTGGGAGAGGTTTGGATCTATTTTTATATTGTGTGTGGTATTCCCTTGCATTTATTTATTTATAGATGTTTTACGAATGCAAGAAAATAAACTGTAAATAAGTATATACATTTTCATTTTATAAGCTTCATTTCTCTGCACCTTTCTATTCTACTCTGCTCTACTCTATACTATTTTCTTCTCTTTTGTTCTCTGTCTCATCTTTACCAGTTTTACCAGTAGCTCATAATCATCTTGCAACCCCCCCACCCCCCTACCCCCTCCCCTCACCACCTCCTCTTTCCTCTCATTACTCGTCGTGGGGTGGGGTCGATGTGCCACTCTTATCCCGAAAGGTCTCGTGTTATCAGCTTGGGTACGAAAAGGTGGATGATGAGAATTTTGCTTTAAGGAGGTAAATGTATGTATGTATGTATGCTTCTGCTGGCAAATTTATGGATCTTATTCCCCCAAACAACACAAAGGAACACAGACCTCATTATTGGTGGTTGGTCTGTTTTGTGGAACGTGTTGGAGGAATCAGTAGCCTCCAAATTCACCTTAAGGGGAGAGTATACTTTGGGTACATAATTATTAGTGACTTGATTCCTCCAATTAAAGTATGTCAGGAAACAACAGGACCAGACTAACAAAAATAATGGTGTCCTGTTGTTGCTGGGAATAGTTTGGAGGAATCACTATCTCCAAAAATGCCAAAACAATACACTCTCTTTAATTAAGGCTAACTAGTATGAGATGTTTTTTTATTAATTTCTCAAAAGGGGAAACAATCTCTTTAGGTCAAATTGCAAGCAAGACTATAGTCATTCCTCCAAGTTATGAAACGAAACAAACAACCTCCGTATATAAGAAAATTTAAGGGAATCTGTTTTGTTGTATAGTTTGGAGGAATCTGTAGCCTTCCAATTTGTCGAAGTGTTAATTCCTCATTTTAATCTCCTCTTTGTGACATCACTTCACTGTGTAGATGAACCGGATGATTGTTTTTTTTTTTCTTCTAGTAGTTGAACCGGTTATTTGATATACTAATGAAATACTCTGATTGTCTTTTGTTTGAGCCTCATTATCATCTGGTCGTCAGCTGTTATCTCTCTTGCGTATGTTGTTATTTATCATGTTATTATCTGCTCTCACTGTGATTGTTTTGATTATGATTCACTTATGTTTGTTTGTTTGTTTGTTTGTTTTCTTCTTGGTCGCTTTTCCTTCCATCCAGATGAACCATTGTCTGTGTGACTCTCTATAGCGTCAGTCACCTCTGCTTTCTCTTCCGTGGGTGGGGTGGTGGGCCTGGCATTTATCTTTTTATTATTTATTATTATTATTTTTTTTTTTTTGTCGCGTAAGTCTCTCATTTTCTTTCTCCATCGTTCTGTCTGCGTTTCTTACTCTGTTACAAGTTTTTTTTTCTCCTTTGATCTCCTTCTATCTGCATGTGTCATTTTGCCCATCTATTCCAATCCGTACATCAATCAGTCTGTATGTCTATTTATCTCACCATTGATGTTGTTTCACGGCCTCCCAGCTTCTTCATCTCTCTCCCAAACCGATACCTTCTTCGCCTTTCTCCCAAACCTCACGTGAGCTCACCAAGTCCAAGTAGCTCCTCACACCAGTAAAAATACCAGGTGTTTGTTGGCAGGAGAAAGGCGAGGGTCTTGCCAAACCATCACATAACATCATTTGGCTATAGCTGATGGAGAAGTGGAGTGAAGAAAGATGGACGTGTAGGTTATTGGATGAGAGTATATAAAAGATAACAAGAAATATATATAGATGGAAAGCAACGGAGGGAAAGTAGTCGTAAGAGAGAGAGAGAGAGAGAGAGAGAGAGAGAGAGAGAGAGAGAGAGAGAGAGAGAGAAGTAGAGAAGAGGAACTTACTGAGGTGGTGGTGGTGGGTAGAACAGGGAGCTTAACTATTCTCATCAACACTTTATAACCTGTGTGTGTGTGTGTGTGTGTGTGTGTGTGTGTGTGTGTGTGAACTTCTATGGGTGTTGGTGCTGGTCAATAGCGGCGGTGATAATAAAGGAAAAGGGAGGAGGGTGTGGGGAGGAATCTAGAGGAGGGGGAGTAGAGGAAGCTGGCGTAGTGAGGGGGCGTGGGAAAAGAGAGAGAGAGAGAGAGAGAGAGAGAGAGAGAGAGAGAGAGAGAGAGAGAGAGAGAGAGAGAGAGAGAGAGAGAGAGAGATAGAGATAAAGTGATAGAGAGATAGAGATAAAGTGATAGAGAGATAGAAATAAAGTGATAGAGATAGAGCGATAGAGAATAATGGTAGTGGTGGTGTGTGGGTGGGAGGAGATGGTGGGAGGTGGGAAAATAATGGTTGTGGTGTATGGGTAAGAGGAAGGTGCACAGTGGTGTGTGGTGTGTGGGTGGTACTTGGGAGGGAGGTGGTATTGTGTAGGAGGGAGAGAGGGAGAGAGGGTGGGGTATACATAACCACGCGTGTCACAAGGATAAACCCTGTGAATGGTCTCCTTTCTGCCCATTGTTGAACCTTATTAAGAGACACCACACCACACCAGATGCACAACCTCACAACGTTTACCGAAAATCTGGCTATTCCTCCCCTCCCCCTTCCCTTCCCTTCCTTCATCCCCTCTCCTTCCCCTCCCCTTTCCCCTCCCCTCCCTTCCTTCCCCCTTCCCTTCCCCCTTCCCTTCCTTCCCCCTTCCCTTCCTTCCCCCATCCCTTCCTTCCTCTTTCCCTTCCTTCCCCTCCCCCTTCCTTCCCCTCCCCCCTTCCCTTCCTTCGTCCCCGTCCCTCCCCCTTCCCTTCTCCCTTCCCTTCCCCCTTCCATTCCTTCCCCCTTCCCTCCCTTCCCTATTCCCTCCCTTCCTTCCCCCTTCCCTTTCCTTCCTTCGTTCCCGTTGTGTTAAAGGTGCGATGTTGTTGTTGTTATAACTCATCTGTTGCCCTATATTTATTTTCTTTAACTGGATTTTTGTTTGTGTGTGTATGTGTAAAGAAATGGTAATATTAGGATTAAATTTGACTTGCTAGTAAGGACAAACTCAGCGAGAGAGAGAGAGAGAGAGAGAGAGAGAGAGAGAGAGAGAGAGAGAGAGAGAGAGAGAGAGAGAGAGAGAGAGAGAGAGAGAGAGAGAGAGAGAGATTGGTTGGTAAATGAGTGAGAGACGAGCAAGAAGGTATTAACGCGAGAGTTTAACCCCTTCCTTCCTCCCGGCAGTAACCAGAAAAACACCTTCACCTAGCAAATCCTGTTAGGCGGAAAATTCATCTTTAGAGGCAAAAACTAAATTGTTGCGCTCGCACATGGAATATATGAGCTGGTAAAATACACAGACGCAAACACCAACAGGGAGGGGAGAACATAACACACGCTTCCTCGTTCAGAAAAATTATTGACGGGAGTAATGCATAATACGTATACTTGGTAGGATTATTAGACCACAGGCTCGTGTGATTATGCATTACACACCTTGGTCATGCACTTCCATCCTTGCAGTAATTAAAAAGCACACACACACACACACACACACAGAGAGAGAGAGAGAGAGAGAGAGAGAGAGCAAAGGCAAAACAGGCGTAAAATTATGATAGACTCTAACAAACCCGACGCCGACCCTCCCACAAAACACCCACCCCCCTCCCCCTCTCCTCCCTCTCCCCCTTTTCTACCTTTCCCCCCCTCGACTTCTACCACCCCCACAGCCTTCTCTTCCCCCTCTTTCCCTACCGCTGTCTCACCTCCCTCTCTTCCTCCTCCTCTCCTTCTTTCATACGGTTGGTGGGTGGGAAGTACAGAGGGGAGGAATGGTTGGGTGTGAGGGAAACAGGGTAAATGCATCGTGGGTGGGTAAAGTGGAAGAAGGAGAAAGAAAGGAAGAGAGGGAGGGAGAATATGTGAGAGAAAGAAGGGGTGGGTGGCATGGAAAAAAAGAGCTATATATGGGGAGTGGAGGGGAAGGATAAGGTGGAACACGAGGGAAGGAAACTTGAGAGAGGCAGGAATTTTGTGTGTGTGTGTGTGTGTGTGTGTGTGTGTGTGTTTGGCCGATAATACTTGTGTGCGTGGGTGGGAAAGGTACTGTAGGTGGGGTGGAGGGAGGTGAGGGGGGAGGTATTGGGGTCTGGTGGCGTGTGTCGGGAAGAGGGTTTAAACATTATATGGGACGGGAGAATGATTGAATGAATGACGCCAGTTTAGGTGTGGGAGGAGGTTAGCAGTACATTCTCCATGGGTGAGTGAGTAGGTCAGTGGGTGTGTGTTGGGAATGGGTGTGAAATGGTGGTGTTGTGATGACACGTGGGGAGAAATAGCTACTATGGATATTATGCGTGATGTGTGAATGAGTGGGTAGGTGAGAGAATGAAATTGATGAGTAATTGAGAAAGGCAAACGAATGAGAGGGAAATAGGGACAGAGAGGAAATATAGGGGAGAGAAAGACTGAAAAAGAAAAGCACAACCAAAGAAAGGAAGAATGAAGGAAGGAAAAAGCAAAGGTTGTGTACTAAAAGAGAACTTAACAGACGGCTCTTTAGAAATGCAAATGGTAGAGGAAAAATAAAATGACGACGTGCTGAGAGAGAGAGAGAGAGAGAATCGAGCACAGGTATGCAGGCACATGTACAAACGAACCAAACACACACCATTATAGAGAAATTATTATGGAAAACCTACCCAAGTTTACTCAGAATTTACCCAAGTCAAACCCAACCAAGATATGAATTGGTAGGGGGAAGGGGGGGAGCCGTGCCTTTAGTACTCGTCTTCCTCAATACAGAAATAAATTAAAGAGGAGACGAGATCTCTCTATCTAACCCATGCAGCCTTACCGAACACAGCCCAGCCACACCAAACATGAATACACCCAATGCAAACCAACACAGACGAAACCTATCCTACCCACTCCAGCCCCTCAAAAAAGAGCTGCCCAACCACACAACACAAGGAAACACAACCAAGAGAAGGCAATCTATCCTATCAAACCCAACTCAGCAAGAAGCAGCAACAACAAGAACAACAACAACAACAGCATCATCACCACCAGTGGCTCCAGAGAAAACCTGACCTCCGTGATAACTCTAGTGGAGGTGTAGGTCATGTTAACGGAGGAGGGCGAGGGAGGTGGAGAGGGGAAGGGAAGTGGAGGAAGAGATGGGAAGGGGGAGAAGGGACGTGGAGGTCAGAAGGGGTGTGGAGAGAGAGGTGGAGAGGTGGCGTGGAGGTGGGAAGGGGGAGTGGGGAAGAGGGAGAGGTGGCGTGGAGGATTAGAGGAAGAGGTTGGGAGTTGTGGAGGAGTGGTGGATGTCTTGCATATTCTTGCCTCTCCTGCCTCATTATCCCAGCCGGTCACACTCATCTTACCTGGCACTCCCCCTCCACCCCCCACCCCAGCTCTCCAACCTTCTTCCTATCCCCCCCCCCCTTCCCCCCACACACACTCTCTCTAGCACCTTCCTCTTGTCTTGTCACAGCTTGCCACAGCCAGCCTCTCTCTCTCTCTCTCTCTCTCTCTCTCTCTCTCTCTCTCTCTCTCTCTCTCTCTCTCTCTCTCTCTCTCTACTTCTGTTAGCCAGTCTCGCCAACTCCTTTAAATTACTCGTCACCTATTCAGCACTTCTGCCCTGATAGATAGCCTGCTCTTCTGCCCATCTGTTCTGCTTCTCTGGGGACTATACTTTTGCACCTGCTACTGACTCTGCTTTATCTGCTGATCCTTTTCCCTCCACTTCTCTTGCCAACTTTCTACCTACACTACTTCCAAATCTTATTTTTTACTTTTCTACCTACCTACCTACCTACCTACCATCTTACTCACCTGCCTACCTATCTACCATCTTACTCACCTACCTACCTACCTACCATCTTACTCACCTGCCTACCTATCTACCATCTTACCCACCTGCCTACCTACCTACCTGGCCACCGATTTACCTAAATACCTCTCTTCCTCTCTACCTGTTTGCCTCCTTTCCTGTCTGCAATAATTGTCTGCTTGCGTACCTCCCGTGTGCTTGCTTAATTATCTTTCTCCTTCTCTACGTACCTGCCTGCCTGCCTGCCTGTTGCTAATCTGTGTGGCTCTCTAATTCTTCAGTTTATTAGAGTTATGTTTGTTTATAGAAACCCCGTGATGTAGTCAGAAAATTGGAGGTTAGCGAGTCCTTCAAATATTGCCACGAAACACCACCTATATTGAAGGAGCTTGTTTTGTGGCATAGTCAGGAGGAATCAGAAGCCACAAGGTATCATTCACGATCACAGGTTCCTTAATGCTTCATAAATTTCCTATTCATTCCTACCTAATTATTATTATTTTCGTATGACAGTCATCGTTTATCATTCTTTCTATGTCCTCGTCAATTCCTTATTATTATTGTTATTGTTATTATTATTATTATTATTATTATTATTATTATTATTATTATTATTATTATTATTATTATTATTATTATTATTATTATTATTATTATTATTATTATTATTATTATTATTATTATTATTATTATTATTATTATTATTATTATTATTATTATTATTATTATTATTATTATTATTATTATTATTATTATTTTCGTCGTACAGTCTTGGCTTCACTCCCATTTATCTTCCTCATCTGCTCCCGTTCTTCTTGTATTGCCACAACCAGCAGGTCTTGCCCACATGAAGCAGACCCACTCACTCCCCCTCACTCACCCCACACTGTCCTCAAAGCAGAATTTCCTGTTTAAACATCTACCCGGTGATCAGCAATACCACACCCACACGCAACCTGCCTCACACACACACACACACACACACACACACACACATACATATATATATATACACACACACACATACATATATATATATACACACACACACACACACACACATACATATATATATATACACACACACACACACATACATATATACACACACACACACACACACACACACACATATATATACACACACACACACACACACATACATACATATATACACACACACACACACACATACATATATACACACACACACACACACATACATATATACACACACACACACACACCACTGATAAGCCACACGGTCCAAGATGTCACTATACGTATGAAAATCATCAATGGAGGTACCTTAATTAAACTCTTACATTTTTAGGCCCATGGAATCACACATGGGCTGAATTATATATTTTTTTGCATGTGTCTCATCTGTACCCAAACGTACATTAATTATAGATTCATTTTCTTCCACAGGTAAGCCCATGGAGAATGACTGGTGGTAACCCGTGGGAGGTGAGCTTCCTTAATCTCTTTTTTTATGTGCTATGTTATGTTATGTGTTTTTTTTTTTTTTTTTTTTTTTTTTTTTTTTTTCCCCCGAGATAATCTGAACTATTATCTCTGAGACCGTCCGCTGGAATGGTAGCTTTAACCCAATTACATACCACCTCTTTCTTCTATTCATAAACTACTTACCTAATCCTTTTCTTTTTCGTATTCATCTTGTAGCCAGTTCTACACTCAATTTCTCTGCTCATTTATAATAGGATAATTACACATGTACAAACTGAAGGGTTACTTACTTCTCCAATGCAGACAAAAAAAAAAAAAAAAAAAAATACCCCTTAAGTCACTTCCTCTCACACTCAAGTACAATTTTCATCCATTCCCCCGCACCACTCCCAGTCCATATTTATACCTACCCGTCAGCACCCATACTACATTTCTTACATTCATTTCCACACACACACACGTACTACTACTACTACTACTCACTATTAACCCTGCAATTCATCTCCAGTTATTGCTTTGGTGGCCTCAAAGTGTCCCGCACCGTGTTTGTTTCCATTACCCCGTCAGAGATCCTCCTCCCCGTCCACCATTACACCCTGATTATCCGAGCAATCTTCGCACCTTCCTCCAGTCCTGCTTATAAAACCTCCTATCCTCTCTTTGCCTCTCGGCCCTGGGGTGTTTTTATGACTTCCTCTAGCGTGTGTGGGGTTGTGTCAACACGTCATTCATATTGTAGCTACAGTATAAGTACTTACTACCAGCCCGGCCAAGTGGCTTCCCTTTCCTCGTTCACACACACACACACACACACACACACACACACACACACACACACACACACACACTTGATTTGCACCTGTGCCATTCTGCTGTGTTCTGATTTTGTATGCTTTACAACCGCATTATTATCATCATCCCAGTACATGGCCGTTTGCTTCCCCTTACCCTTCACCTGCTCTACACATCTTATGAGTACATTCCCTACTCTATATTTAACTCATTTTTTTCTTCCGGCCACCTTGCCGTGTTCTGCACCTTATAGCCTTGCTACACCAGCTGTACTTTGCCTGCTTCCCCTTTGCCTCTATCCATAACTAATATATATATATATATGTTGTACCACACTCATATAGTTTTTTTCTCTCACTTTCTCTTTTCCAACAACACCCTTCGTTTACTGTACCTCTCCCTCCTTCCCCTCCCTCCCAAGGTATCCAGTGGTCCCTATAACCCTGCTTAACTCGACACAACAACATACACACACAAGTGGGGGGCTATTTGCTGTGACTTCATTTTTTCTGCCTCTCCCACTCGTATACTACTTACTTTCTCCTTTTTTTGTTGTTGTCCCTTTCCCTTGTCGTCGCTGCTGCTAGTAAAGGTGTATCCAAAGGGGCGCAGTAATGACCAGAAGGCAAAGGGAAGGAAGGAACGAGAGAAAAAAAAAGGGGAAAGCAGGGCAAGTGTGTCCAGAAATTAGGGCATCCAGTGTCCAGTGTCGGTGTGGGAAAGTTTTTTTTTTTTTTTTTTTGTTAGTGAAAGGAGGGCTTGGGAACACATCAAAAGTAGAAGGGGCATGAGTAGGGTGGGGGGGAGGGGGAGGCAGGGGGTGTTAGTTAAGATGGGTCGAGGGTGGAGAAGAGGAATGGATGGGGGAGGAGTGAGTATTCGTAAGGGTCAAGGAGTGCCGTACATCAGGCATGAGAGAGAGAGAGAGAGAGAGAGAGAGAGAGAGAGAGAGAGAGAGAGATTAAGCGGAAGGCAAATGAATAAATAACATTGTTGGGAGACGACAGATAACAGATCCTCAGATAGCTCCACGATAACACTCAGAAAGATACACCTCGTGCCAGGGAAATTATTACTACATCATAGATACTACTGAAGTCTTGACACTCATTATTGATGCTCCGTTAATAGACACACCCCACACGTACTTCAGTCAAGGCCGAGAGAATTAGGCTACCACAAGTAACACATTAGTTCGATACTTTTTTGACGTATAACTCAGAAAATTTTACGCATAAAATAAAACTGTGGCATTCCAAGAATCAATGTTTACCTCGGTGTTTGCTTGGTACTCCGCTAGAGGACACTCACCGCACCTTCAAAACTTGTTTCTAGTTAGATTCTTCTGTGATGTGTTCCCCCTCACACTTGCTTTCAGACATTGAACTCGTGTTTTATTGTTGAGTTTGCAATGCGTTTTGTTTATGAATGCAGCATCGGCCATAAAGTGGGATGTACGTCGCCTTGATTCATGTGGCCTGGCAATGAATGTGATAAGAGTAAAAAGTTTTAGGCATAGTTACCACAAAGGCCTGAGACTGATCGAGAGGGCAGGTGGCCTCTTAGTTGCATCTCTCATCCTTTTGGTGCCTCTTCTTCAACTTGCTGCTTCATCCACACCCTTCCTTCCCTTTCATTTACT
Organism: Petrolisthes cinctipes; assembly: GCA_033782935.1. Classification (NCBI taxonomy): domain Eukaryota; kingdom Metazoa; phylum Arthropoda; class Malacostraca; order Decapoda; family Porcellanidae; genus Petrolisthes; species Petrolisthes cinctipes. The sequence goes on from JAWQEG010006419.1 coordinate 44,184, forward strand.
TTTTTATCCACAACCTTTTCTTCCTAACTACTTTATCTACAACCCTTCCTTCCTTACTTCTTTATCTACAACCCTTCCTTCCTTTTTTCTTTATCTACAATCCTTCTACACTTTACTTTACGGCAAGTTTTCATTCACACCACTTTCACACTTCCATATATATATATTTTCACCCGTACTCATTCCTTTCCCACTAAGTATAAGCAGACTTTATTGTCATCCAACTTGCCTCTTCACCCTTACTCCTAGCTCATCGAAATCTCACAAAAGTCAAATCCTCCACCCACCTCTTCTACTTCCTTATACTTCTCTACCCTATGCACCTCATCCCTCTCATTCTTTCTGCCTCTCTCACCACCTGCACAGATTTTACGTCTCCTCCTGCACATACTCATTCCCACCTCCTCATCATCTTCAACCTCAATCAACCTTCCTCAACTAGCACCTCGCCACAGATGTCAAGGCCTGCATGCTCCTCCCCTCACTCCCCTTCCCTCCCTTCCCTCCCTCCCCAGGTCATGCCAGAACTAAAAATATATGCATAGAGTATATGTTACAAAAGATACTACACGTGATGACCCCTCCCAGACTACGGAGGTCACACACACACACACACACACACACACACACACACACACTCACACACACACAACGGCCTGCGTATCTGACCAGGACTGGAGCCAAATAGGTCACCGTGCCTTGGGAACCGTAGGTGTTGGAATATTATTTATCCTTTTTTTGTGTGTGTGACCATCCCACCATCCCGCCTTCTGCCTCCTCTTGCCTTGCCTTCCCTTCTTGGGCGTCCCATTTTTTTGCCTACCTACATTGTTTTCTCACTACCAAGCATCAAACTTATCCGTGTATCTCGCGTCCTCCCTCTTACTTTATTATCCATCTATCCACCTTCCTACTGACCATCTTTACCTCCCAGTCCACCCGTCTACCTCCTTGCTATACCTATGCCCACTTATCATCCAGGTAACTTAACCTCCTGCCTATCTGCCCCCACCCCCAGCCCATCCCATCCCATCCCTCTCTCGATGCTAACTGTGTCTGTGGTAAGGATTGATGCCCCCTTGTGCCTGCAGACCGAAGTGGTGTTGTTGTTATTACTCTTAAGGGTTTATGAGCTGTAAAGGATGACCCGGGGCCCCAGCAGACGCATAATGCAAACTTGGTGTGTCGCTCCAGGCAGGGAACACAGTTACAATTTACTAGACTTATTTTCTTTTCTTTTTAATGCCTGTGATAGTTTTTATATGTTCTCTTTTTTGCTTCGTGTATCCGGCATTCAGATTAACTTTCCATCTTCACCCTCTTCTTATATCTTTGTTTGTTTATGTTTTTTTTTTGTGTTGCATTATTTGGTTCAGGGTCGTTTGTTTTTTGTTTATGTTGTTGTTGTTGTCAGTGGTGGTGGTGGTGGTGGTGGTGGTGGTGGTGTCGGCGATGGTAGCAGTGATTGTACTGTAGTTAATGCTAACGAAAATTAATATACTTTATACTCTCTTAAAATTGCATGATTATGTCTGTGTGTGTGTGTGTTTGTATGTTGTTGTTGTTGAAGTTCCTCAAGCTGTCTGACCGAGCAGCTCCGTGTTTGTATGTGTGTGTGTGTGTGTTCTTTGTGGGTTTGGTTTGTGTGTGTAATTTTTTCTAGACGTGTGGTTGAGGTGAGGTGTAGGTGCGAGTTGGAGTGGTTAGTTTACAGCCTTAGTGCCCAGACTCTCACCAGTTCACCCTTTCCCTGTGAGTGTGTGTGTGTGTGTGTGTGTGAGAGAGAGATAGCATCGGAGATATCTATGCGTATATCTACCTGTTTGTTTTCCTGTCTGCTTGATTATGTATCTGCCACATTATATTTTCCCTTGATAACCAAACGCTATCACAGCTCGCCCTTCCCCTGTTAGAGTGCTGTGTTTGTTATTTTTTCTCTTTGTGGGTTGAGGCTGGGGACCACTAACACCACCCCCTACCTCTTACCACCTCTCTGCCACACTACCCCTTCCCTGCCCCCTTCCCTGCCCCCTTCCCTTCCGCCCTCCCTCCCAGCCTGGCCTCCGTTCTTACGTATACACGACAACCCTTTTTGGTTCTCACAGTCCCGGGCCTCACCGCGACCACCGCCACTACCACAACTACCAACACCACCACCCCCATGACTACCAGAAACAACCACCAACACACACACACACACACATACATAAAGTAGAAGCATTCGCACGCATATAACAAATACACACACGCAAGTACCGGTTTCTACTGCGCACATAATTAAGCACGCAATCTCTCACACCTACACACACACACACACACATACACACACACAGCATGTATACAACGTTCAAGCTCATCCCATATTATATCATGACTACTATTTAATTTCACTCCTAACTTGATAAATGTCTCTTAATTACCGACACTAATCTCGTGAGTAGTTGCTACATTGCATCTGCAACTTACAGTGTTAGTTACTCTGCCTAGAAATATCACTGTTCAGTAACTTTTGATATGCTAGTAAATGTTGCGAATAGCTTACATAATTTTCCTTCGGGATTTTGCAATTTATTGTTGAAAAAGTAATTTCAGCTCCCGAAAATCTATTATTATTTTTGTTATTAGTGGTACCTTTATCATTATTCCATTATCTTGTCCCTATATTTTAACTTCAGCTCTAAGGGGAATATATTCGGTGGATGTATTTCATTACGAAGCCATTATCTAGCATAACAATATGTTTACCTCCTCGGGAAAAATAGCCTTAAGCAATTTAAGGGAAATGAAAAAGATAAGAAGGATGATTTGTTTCATTGCCAGACTTTTATATGTCGTACCTCTACTGTTGCCTCGTCAGATAAGTAACACAAAATAAAAGTGAGAGATAAACCCCAGTAAGAGGATAAGTGAAGGAAGCCAGCGTGACGATTTATGATAAAACAGCCGGAACTTTAACTTCCCTCCTCCCCCTCACTACCCCTCACTCCCCCTCACTCACCCCTCGGCTGATAAATTTAATGGCATCCTTTTCAGTAGGGGTTTCATCCTTTGTGAGTTGCTACAGTTCCCTTCCTCCTCCTTCTCTAACACCCTCTCCTCCTCTTCTCCTCTTATTCCTATTCCTCCTATTATTCCTCCTCCTCCTATTATTCTTCCTCCTATTATTCTTCCTCCTACTCTTCTCCCTCCTACTCTTCTCCCTCCTACTCTTCTCCTCTTATTCCTCCTCCTCCTATTATTCCTCCTCCTCCTCCTATTATTCCTCCTCCTCCTCTTATTCCTCCTCCTCCTCCTCTTATTCCTCCTCCTCCTATTATTCCTCCTCCTCCTCCTATTATTCCTCCTCCTATTATTTCTCATCCACCATCTCCTATACCACTTTCCCCTCCACCACCATCTCCATCATTACCTTCTCCTTGTCCTTCTTTATCTTCCTCGTCCTGTTATGGTCAATAGAGGATAGATAAGCGCTGAACCAATGTCTTTCACGATACAAAAAAATCCTGGTTTAGTTCTCCTTTTCCCAGGTGATAACACACTGAATTGCGTATAATATCTGGTATATAATGTAACACTAAATGTCTGTCTATGCTGGACGAAATTAATCTTTGCAAATGGGACTCCGATAACCCTGACCTGACCCAACCAAACCAAACGTTACCTAACCTAACCTGACACAACACAACCTATATTATAAACCAGTCTGATGAAACCCAATCTAACTTAATGTGACCTGAACCTAACCTGACCTGACCCAACCCAACACAACCTATATTATAAACCAGTCTGATGAAACCCAATCTAACTTAATGTGACCTGAACCTAACCTAACGCAACTCAATCCAACCTAACCTAGCCAAATTGATAATGCACCTAGTTAGAAATGAATACCTGCTAATGTTAGTCGTATCATGAAAAACTTGGAAATAAAACGATGGAGTGTGGGTAGTCAGCAAGACGTACACTCGCAATCCAAAATGTGTATCCAGGTCTCGTTGAAGTTCCGAATCTTTTGACATACTATAGTGAACCAATTACACGCTTATCCTGTTCCATATTTGCTTGAGCTCGCTTAATACTCGATCAGACTATTGGAAGCAAGCCTGGATACATATTTTGGATTGCGAGTGTGAAGTACCATAGTGAATGAAAGACAGGGAGTCATGGAGCCAGCAAGTCCATCCACACTAGTCTTAACCCCAGTTGCCTACACCCACTCATTTCCCAAGCATTCGCACCAAATCCTTCTCTTCCTCCTCCTTCTCCTCCTCCTTCCGTGTGAACATACTCATTTTCCCTTGTTCTTCTTCTTCTTCCGTGGACGTGCTCGATTAGTCTTTGTTCATATTACTTAAATGTGCCAATTTTATCGCGCTCTTTTCTCTCTCTCCTTGTTCAAAGTTTTGTGTGAATTTGCCCAATTTTATAGTTTTCCACTTTGGTTTCGTGTAGGCTACCTGCTCAATAAGAAAGGTTCATATTTATTATTTGTTCTGTTATTCCTAGTTTATATAATTTCCTTTTTTTCTGCATTATCATTAATTCTTTCACTCACACGTCCTCCCCTCATCTACATTTCTCTTGTCTCTCCCTTCACCCTTCTTGCCGCTCTCTTCACGTCTCTTGCCTCTATCGTCACCTCCCTAGCCCCTCCCTTCACCCCTCTACGCTCTCCCTGCACCTAACCTTCCAACACATCCTGCGATAATCCTCTTCACGCAAGTTAAAGCATCGAAAATGGATGACATATGTGCCGGATTGTTTGCGAGTTGCATTCTTGCCGCGCCTACTGAAACCTTATTGCATCACCACTCCATCGAATCGTCCCCATCCTTGGCAAATTTAGGTAATACGAACATAATTATTTTCTAACTGAATGAATGTATAATGACACTGTTTTGGGGTGACTTGTACATTCTTCATTTGTTCCAAGTTGCAATAAGTTTAATCCTGACCAACAGCCCTCAATGGCGAAATATGAGAATGGAGATGTGTACTTAGCTTGTTGTTGTCGTCGTAGTTGTTGTTGTTGTGTGTGTGTGTTTTTTTTTTGGTGGAGATAGCATGAATAAGGAAGATACCTCGCCTTATCTTCAAGGAATCGTAGTGAGTAATATTTAGGTAAAATGGTGATTGTTATGTAGATGGTGATGATGGTGATAATAGCAGTGCAGATGTAAAGTAGGTAAGATGTTGGTTATATTAATATTGGTGGAATGTGGTGGTGTGTTATAGTGGTAGTGTGGCCAGCGTGACAAAACCAGGCCCAGGGAGGAGAAGGTAGGGGGGTGGGGGGGTGGGGGGGGGCATGGGGTGAGAGGTGGTGTTTCGCCGTTTCTTCTCGTATTGTTAACCGCGGGTGGTAATTTTATTGGAGGGTAAAGGGTATAGGCGGTGGGTTTAGTCAAGCCTTTTGGTCTCGCATCCCACCCGCGTTAAACCCTGACATCGGCGTTGACCCCAAAACCCCCTTTCTATCCTTCTACGTCGTCGCTGTCATCTTCTGTTTACCCTTTGACCGAGATGGTGGGTGACGATTAGGATTCTATGACCGTATTTCTGTGGCCTCGTAAAAAAAAAAAAAAAAATAGAAGGAGTGAAAGAAAGAAAAGAGTATCCTTGCGGTAACGGAAATACTACTGTCAAATATACAGGGTAACCCAACCCATCCGTCTCGGGAAGGTATACAGGAAGGAGGGAAGGAAGGTGAAGGATATATATATGACTCAGGTTTTTATTTTTAACTCTTCTTTCCACCCCACCCCCCCTTTTTTTTTCCTCTTATATTCTGCTACTTCCTTCTCTTTCTTTTCTTTCATCGTCGTCTACCGCTTTCATTAAACCACATCCTATTCCTCATCTTTATCAATTTCGGTGTCATCCGCATGCTACTTCTTCCTCTTCTCCTCTTCCTCCTCCTCCTCCTTCACCATCATCTTTACTTAATTTTTCTGCTCCCTATCTCTCTCTTCCTCTTCTAAGCAACCCCACCCCGCCCTCATCACCCACGCCCACATCACCTCCCAGAGTTACGGCAATAAAGTGTCAGGATTTTAAATGAAAGTATTATTACAGATGAAGGTTTTAGTGGAACGAGTTGGTCCAGAGAAGAAGAGTAACCATTCCCGTCCCAAGCTGGATGGAGAGTGGAGGAATTAAGAGGGGGACGTGATGTGTGTTACCGGTTTCCTGGGGTAGTACCGTATAGTGTCGATGGGGGTGATGATGATGATGGTAATGGTGATGGTATATGGTGTGGTTAATGAGTGTGATGTAGGGTAAAGTGTGTTGGTGGTGGTGGTGGTAGTAAGTGGGTGGTTGTTTGTGTGGCTTCGGTGGTTGTGGTGCATACTGGATGGTGAAGGTGGATATATAGTTGATGGTGATGGTATAGTGGTGGTCATTGTGTGCTGGTATATATAGGATAGTGTTGTTAATGATGGTTACTTCGCCGGGTGATGATATGAAAAGGATTGTGATGGTTTTGTTGGTAATAGAGGAGATTGTGGTGTCAGAAGTAGTGGTGATAGTGAATATGACAGACGGGGATGGTGGTGGTGGAGAGGATGGGTTGGGACGGTGACTGGCAACTATCAACTGACTTTAGGGATTTGTGTGCCAGCGTTATAGGTAGCAACGCTATTTATAGTTGCGTTGTCAGCATTGCGTGTAGTAGCATCGTAGCAGTAGGGGGCATAGGCAGTTCTGTGGTGCCCTTGCAAACTCTTAATGTCTGCTAGGAGTGTCATATGTAGAGTGGCCCCTGGTATGAGCACTAAGTAGTCAGCCGTACAGGACTTTTGATAGCAGTGTCAGCCAATAGTGTCAAATGCAGAGTTACATAGGGTGTCGGCACTGGGTTGTGAGTGATACAGTAGCGTTGTCAGCGGTATGAGTAGAGCTTCTATGGTGTGGTGATGGCATCTCTGGGTTACCACACTCACTCACTCGCTACCATAAACACCCAGGATATTGGTCAGCATTAATTTTTATTGCACCTTCCAGACAATCCTTTTTTATGGCCCTCTCTCCACCGCTGGCCTCCCCTTCCCTCTTTTCCTTCTCTCCCTCGCTTCTACCCACTTTTTCCTCCTCTCCCCTCTCCTCTCTCGTCTATCACTCCTTACAACATTTCTACCTGAACATGTCACCTCAACTCCCCTCTCCCTCCATATTACCTGGCTTTCGTTCACCCCTATACACTTCCCACTACTCCCTTTTCTCTTCCACTAACGTCATTCCATCTCCTGTCTTCCATTATACACGTTCCATCCACACCAATATACTTTTCTTGGCTATATCCATTCTCTCCCCTACACTTCCCTTCACCACCATCACCATCACTACCACCCCTTTCCTCATCACCGCAATCAAGGTTTATAGAGCAGTGGTTGGACCGTGAGCTGATAGACCTTAGGGTGAGGTGAAATAAGGACGTTATTCCACTCCTTTCCACGGATCTGGGTCGTTATGAGTGTGGTTAGGAGGCCATCCCACTGTCCTTTTTCTCTCATCATCATCTTTCTCTTCCATTTTTATTTTCTATTTAATGTTCCCTTTCTCTCTTATCTCAAGCTATCGATCTGTTCATCCGTCAATTTTTCATATGAAACGAGTGTCTGAAATATTTATCCCTCGTGTAAATAAAACAGTTTGCAAAGTTAGGTTAACAATATAGCACTATATATATTGTGTATGACTAATTAGCAACTGATTCCACCCACCAAAGTTTCCACACTAAGCCAGAAATCAGACCACTACTTCATCATCCTTATAGTAGAGGATCTGTTTTATAGCTCAGTGTTAAGAGGAATCGGTAACCATTAATTCCTCCAGAACAGATGACCCCTTAATATCTCAGAGCTCTGTAAACTGGTGGTGATAACTTGGGTCTGTCATGGGTAGGGAGTGAAAGCGGTGGTCAGTGCTTAGGTAGGCAAGGTAAGCGAAGGTGACGTAAACAAAAAAATAAATAAATATAGAAAATGGTAGACCGAAGATAGAGGTTGTCGCCATCAAAGCCTGGGGCTGGAGTTGTCATTATACAGGGTTCAACTCTCTCTCTCTCTCTCTCTCTCTCTCTCTCTCTCTCTCTCTCTCTCTCTCTCTCTCTCTCTCTCTCTCTCTCTCTCTGGTTATCTATTTATCATTTATCTCAATTTCTCTCTCCTTCTTTATATATATATATAATATATGAAATTTCTCTTTTCTAATTTGTCTATTTTCTGTTGGTGTTGAATCGCCTTATAGTGTGTGTGTGTGTGTGTGTGTGTAATCTTGTCAGGGCTCTTTACATTGACAAATTGTTACCTGGGATGAGGTTGTCTATTCCCTTTCTCACTCCTTTCCTCCACTTTTACTCCACAACCTCCCGTCACCTCTCCCACCTCTTGTTTCATAACTCTCCCATCACTCTTCTTCCTCCCTGTCTCTCCCTACTCTAAAACTCTTGTTACTCACCATCCCTCCGTCCCTCCCCCACTTTCCCCCATCCCTCCCTTCCTCCCACTTTCCCCTATCCCTCCCTCCATCCCTCATTCCCTCAGATTTTCCCCCCTCCCTCCCTCCCCCCTCCGTCCCTCCCACTTTCCCCCATCCCTCCCTCCCTCCTTCCTTCCCACCAGCTCCCCCCTCTCCCTCCCTCCTTCCTTCCCACCAGCTCCCCACCACCACCACCACCACCACATACTACTTACTCCCTCTACGTTTACTGGAAGGTGGTGGCTGGTTCTGTGGTCACGGTGAATGGTGTTGGTGTTCGCATGGCGGTGAATTGTTGATGGCCGGTTGTTGTGACGCGCAAGATGGGTCGCTTGATACATCACTTCCACTTACTACACACTGTCTTCTCTTTCTTCCACGTTTTTCCTTTGCTCTCTCCCTCTCTTTTTTTTCACTTACTACACACTTCTTTTTGCACGTTTTTTCCCTTGCTCTCTCCCTCTCTATTTTTATTTTAAGTTTCTGCTTCTCTCTCTTTTTCTCTTCTATTCTCTGTTCTGCTTCCCTCTCCACACTTCTCTTTCCACGTTTCTCTTGCTCTCTCCCTCTCTTTTTTAATTTTCTGCTTCTCTCTCGTTTTCTCTTCTATTCTCTGTTCTGCTTCCCTCTCTTCCCCCCCTCCACCACCACTATTTTTCTCTGTTCTGCTTCTCTCTCTCTTTTCCTATTCTCTGTTTTGCTTCCCTCTCTTTTTCCCCTTTTTTTTCTCAATTCTGCTTCTCTCTCTTTTCTCTTCTTTCTCTCTTGTTATTATTACTCTAGAGAGAGAGAGAGAGAGAGAGAGAGAGAGAGAGAGAGAGAGAGAGAGAGAGAGGGAATAATAGTAGTGGTGGTGTGTGGGTGGGAGGTAGTATAAGAAGGTGAAGGTGGGAGGTAGGATAATGGTTGTGGTGTATGGGTAAGAGAGAGAGAGAGAGAGAGAGAGAGAGAGAGAGAGAGAGAGAGGTACAAGCAAGCAAGCAAGCAACCACACACACAAATAAATCACCTCCCGTAACACTCCAACACTACCCGTCCCTAATATGGTTTCACGCGTGCAACCACTTCCAAAAAAATGTTCCCTTTAAAGTTACGGCCTGTCTACACACTCTGCGGGCTGTTTTGCTCTCTGTAAGCTATTTATCACGTTATGGTTTATTTACGCCGTGTGAGGATAAGCGTAAAGGAATGATTTATAGTCGTTTACAGGAGTGTGAGTTTTATACCTGATATCATGTTGTTGTCGGAATGTAATGTGTTTGATGAATTGGGTGGTATTTATTTTATGAGTATGTGGAATCCAGTTGTGCCAATAATGATTATATTCGTTACCGTTTATATTTTTATTTACTTCATAACCATAATACTGCATGTAATTATATAATGTTGATGACACCAGACACTGCTTTTTTTAGATGGACAGAAATAAATTACTTACGATATTCATGTGCTGAACTAAAGAAAGACAACCTAACGAGAACTATTACTTAAAATCAGTGTAATTCAATAATATATGTGTGAAATGTGCATCCCGCGTGGAAGGAAGGTGGTGTTGTAAGAACGAAACCACAAGGAAGCGACCCACCTGTTGAACCTTAAGAAACAAAGAGAACCGAGAAGAGGAAAGGAAACCAAAGTATGTCTGGGAATATTGGAATTAGTCTGTTTTTCTGTATGATTTTGTGGTTGTTCTTGGTTATTATCTGTCTGGTTATCTACCTGGCTGCATGTGTTCGTTTGTCTCTGTCTGTCTGTCTGGCTGGCTGAGTGGCTGGGTGGGTTGGTTGCTGTCTGAGTGGCTGGCTGTGGGTTGCTGGCTGGCTGGGTGGCTGGCTGGCTGGGTGGCTGGCTAGGTGGCTGGGTGGGTTGCTGGCTGAGTGACTGGCTGTGGGCTGGCTGGCTGAGTGACTGGCTGTGGGCTGGCTGGGTGGCTGGCTGGCTAGGTGGCTGGGTGGGTTGCTGGATGAGTGGCTAGCTGTGGGCTGGCTGGCTGGGTTGCTGGCTGAGTGACTGGCTGTGGGCTGGCTGGCTGGTTGCTGGTTGGCTGGCAGGTTGGTTGGCTGGCAGGTTGGTTGGTTGGCTGTGGGCTGGTTGGCTGGCAGGTTGGTTGGCTGGCTGGCTGAGTGGCTGGCTGTGCGCTGGTTGGCTGGCAGGTTGGTTGCGTGACCCAGGACTATAAGCATTAGTGTTGGTGGGCCTTTGACAGGTGTGAGAACTTCCTTTTTTCTCGGTTCAAGTGTTTGTGTCGCACCTCTTCCTTGTTATTTGTTATTGTTATTGTCGCACCTCTTCCTTGTTATTTGTTATTGTTATTGTTATTGTCGCACCTCTTCCTTGTTATTTGTCATTACTATAAATATGAGTTATTTGAGCAATTCTTTGTTCATATTTATGATTCTTCCACAAATAAATAAGGATAGGAGTTTCCAAATTCAGAGAAGCCAATTCACATTCCGTCATTTTGTGAACTTTTAAATATTCACATAAATTCTTCAGTAATCGTTTGAAACTACTTAAAGCGGGATAAACATCTAACAAGAACTCACTTCCTTCAAGTTAAGCTCTCCTGTAAAAAGAAACCAACAAACGCATCAAAAACCGGTGTAATCTCAACCGGTTTGTCCCATCCAGGTGGTCCAGAGGTAATACAAATGTTGGCTGTCCGAGGGAGAATTACCCGGTGGGGGCCTCCTGTAGGTGTTGGTGTGGCTGGAGGGAGCGGCGGGGGGTAAAGTGAAGGGAGGGGGGGTTGGGTTTAGGAAGGGAATGGCTGTAATAAGTGGTGCCTGATTGATGTTAGGCCGTCATGCTATGGTACTGTACAATTGCCAGCACTTATAACTCGTACAGGAGACGAATAATAACAATGCTGACTATACCAGTTATAAATCCTGGCAACTGTACATACTATTGGTAGCAAGAGTCGTGTGGTCTCTCTTTCTGCCTCATTACGGGGTTTGATAGGCAGTCAGTCAGTCAGTCATGTGCATCAGAAGCGAGGTACTAAACTGCAGATTCTATTCTTTCCCCAATCAGTCATCCGTATCATATTTTTTATATTTTTTTTTTTCCGAATGTGTAACACTTATGTGGTTTCAATTTTGGAAGAATAAACATCAATGGACAATGTGTTGTTCGTTACTCGTCAATAACTAACTACAGCCGTTTCTTGATATAGTTAGAGGGAATCGGTAACCTTCCAATTTACCAACAATAAATTATCCCGTTACTTAGGCGAGCCTGGGAATGCGAGCAATTTATCTACAAACTGACAAAATTATGTTTCCATCGTCCACTTCCGAGACCGTTCCTAATTTACATCCGATAACATGCTTGTTGGTGAATGCATACAGGCACCGGGGAGGTTATCGCAGGTAAGTGGCAGGTTACAGCGAGTTCCTGCCTCATGATAGATTGGAATATAATACACGTCCCTTGAAGGAAAAGATTTGGCGAAGAAAATGTTATAATGACCTGAGAATTGCAAAAGAAATGGGGGGGTGGGTAGGAAAAGAAGGAGGAGGAAGGGGAAAAGGAGATAGCACGCAACGGTAGAGGAAGAAGTGTGACACGGAGTGAGGGAAGAGGGGACGACAGGGAGGGAAAAAATTCAGCGGGAGAGGAGAGAAACAAAAGGAAGAGGAAGTAAAGTGAAGGAGAGAGAGAAACGATAAAAGAGGAAGTGAAGAATTGAACCACCGCACGTATACCAATTGGGAGGACAAGATTGAAGACAATGCTCACACAAACACAACCTACACCAAGTTAAAATCGGCGAAATAACGTCACGAAATAGCAACGTAAGGGGAAAAGATCTTGGCTACCGATGAGGGCTGGGAGGGGATGGAGGGGAGAAGATGGGGGCGGGGGACGGGGGTAGGAGGGGAGAAGATGGGGGCGGGGGGGGGAGGGTCGGTGTACAAGGAGCCACCACCACAAGTATACACCGCGAGGCGACAAATTGATAATATCCACAAACACGGAGCACACACACCTCGTGATTGTGGTGGTGGTGGTGGTGGTGGCTGGGTTGGCTCACGATTTATTGTCTCCGGGCCCAGCCAACCAGGTGCTCTCACGTCATGATTTATCGAGCCACTTGCTTGTTGTGTGTGTGCACCTTAGTGGGAGGGAGGCATGGAGGCAGGTAGGAAGGGAGGGAGTGGTGAGGTGAGGCCTATACGGTAACTTATCAATATATATATATATATTTTTTTTTTCAGACTACTTTAGGGGGATCATAGATGGAATGAAGAGATATATTTTCTACCAAATCGTGTAGTGTAAGCAATTGAAAATCATATTACTCCATATTACTGGCTGAGCTTCAAGGGATTATTATACTTTTCAAACTCCTACTTAACCATATAAGATAATACAGTATACAGGTATCGCAAATCACAAGCCTTTTTTTTCCTTTTGCTTCGTCGCGTCAAAAGCCTAGGAGTGGGGAACAGACTACTGGGTAAGACTGGACTGTACACTTGGGATGCACGAGTAGTGAGAGGAGGGTGAGAAACTGGAGGCTTAGTACCACACTCCACACACGATGGTTCTGTGTTCTGAATACCAAGTGTGAGTGGTGGTGGGGGGGAGGGAATGTGTGGTGGGTGACAGGGCCGGGAGGAGAGGGGGAGGTGTGTGTGTTAGAAGGGGTACACTAGAGAGAGAGAGAGAGAGAGAGAGAGAGAGAGAGAGAGAGAGAGAGAGAGATGCGAATAAGAAAATGAGGAAGAAAGCCAGCCAGGAATGAGGGAATGAGAATACGAAGGAAGGAGAGGGACCCCGAGACGAACAGGAAGGAAGAGGAGCTGCTGGGGATGGGTCAGGCTGGAACGGACAGCAGAGAGGGTTGTCATTAACCAAAGAACAACAGTAACTCATACACGCACACGGCACTTCAAATACCTAATACACACACACACACACACACACACACACACACGCACGTTCCCGCGCTCCTACACAGAAGCTCTTCTTTTATAGTTCTTATCGTTTCTTATGGCTGTTCTTTTAAGCCCCGCGAAAATGTACCAGTTCCTTTTTACTTGATACCAGTTTTATTTTT
>JAWQEG010006420.1:0-130000 GCA_033782935.1 Petrolisthes cinctipes
TTATCTCGGGGATTGTGTATACTGTCATAGGCTATTCCATATTTACCTTACGTAATCCATCACAGTTTTAAGATTGACTGTCCTGATAAACTTATATGTTTTCCTAGCTAGTATAAATATATGATACTCGCTAATCAATCTAACCTAACTAACTACTTGCCAGCTTACTGTGTATATTTATCAACTATAACCTGCCTACTTCTTTACCAATCACCTTAGTATTCTACCTACTTTACTATACCCAGCAGAGACATTATATAAGTTAAACTACCACTACATACTAGTAGTAGTATACTCAACTAAAATCTGTACTGCTTCTCTATATGTTTACAAACTTGCATACCTACCAATTATACCTACCTTCCTACCCACCCAATAACTAACTAATTTACGTACCTACTTCTTGGTTACCTCCCTATTTATGAAACTACCACTCAGCTCACCCTCTTTTAGACACTTTGGTGAGTTTAGTCAATACCTCACCAGCCTCTTACTCTCTACTTCTTGGGAAATGAACGCCTTTTCTTACCTAAGATCGTCGTTCTATGTTCTGTATATTACTAACCCAAGATCCATTCTTTGCATCTGGCTAGGTGTAAAAGCCCTTTCTCTTTCTGGTTAATAAGCCACTCCTATTCAGAAAAACATTTTATCACTGTACCTTGTTAGTCAATTAGTTAAGGTTAGTTAGTGGTGAGGTGTGGAAAGTTGCTAAATATATCTTGCAAGAGTCATTTGCTGTAACTTAAAGTAGGACTTGGTAACTTAAACTTCTACAGTAGAAACTGGTTACATCATTCTTACCAACGATCCTAGTAGGCAGTAGTATAATGTAGCTTGTGGGGTTGCACTGGATATCTAGGCTAACTGGATTCTAGTTTATAATATAGTAGCACTAAGAGTATGTTTGGAGAGCCTGGCTAAATGACAGATCCTCTATTTAAGGATAGGGTAAATATTATCAAGCCACCAATAAGGAAGTTGAACGAGTATGAAATTTTATGTATATGAATAGTAAATCAATTTGAGAAGATAATTACAATAGGCTATGAAGGCAAAATTGTAAAGATGTAAAGAACTGAGTAGACAAGAAGCCTTAATCCTACAGTGAGTGCAAATCGTGCCATGCCTTATGACTCAGCTCCCTAGAGGTCCCTCACACTGACCTCTCATTATTTTCTCAGGGAGCAATTTTAACTCCACGACTTCTCTAACATCTCAACTTAAATAACAGCTACAACTGCACACATAACACTATCACTACAGTAGACCACCATTTGAATAAGCATATAAATAGTGATATAATTTATCATAAAATAAAAATAAATCGTAATATATTCTTTACAAAGCGAATGATGACAATCGCCTCATGTTATTCAGTAGCTATAATACCTTTCACGAACGTACCCCAGTGGCCCATGGTGAGTGGGTTCTTCTCCAGAGTGAAGAGTATATCTATCTGGCCTCGGTTCGCATCCAATCAAATCGGGTGCAATTTGTACATCCTTGTGTATTTTCCACATGTCACCCTGTCGATGACGTAATCCCATTCACAAACACAGTCATTCCAACACAAACACCCTTCCCACACGCACCCCAACACACCCAACCTAACCCCCACCAACCTGCCAGTACAGTCAGCATGGGTAGATATATATCCTGGGTGATATTCTACCCTCTTATGGAGTTGCTGGATACTGCTGTGGATTGAAAGACTGGTAGTGGGATCGAGATATACCCCACGATAACTTGGTGATGTCAAACCACTCTCTCAAACGACTTCACCACGACAAGACAGAAAGGATACTAACGCATGATCTGATAAAATGAGGAAAAAATAGTTTATGCACAAAGATAAATTGCACGCAAACCATATATGACCGTCTGCCATCCAAACCTCCCCATGACAGGAGGGAGCAACAACCTTAGCAGATCTGCCTGATACCGGGGAAACAAAACTGCCACCACCTTGTCATATAAGACTCTGATGCAGAAGGAATATTCGCACTATTTTTACCTGTCAGCAATAAAAGACGTTTCATATTGTGTACAGCTTTCTATCGACAATAAAATGAGACGTAAAGGGAATCTCCACACGTCAACTTTCCCTCCGAGAGCTATTTTAGGAGTATGGTACAGCGATCTCTGACGTAGGATGCTGCTTCTTGTCTAGTTTTCCTCTTCAGTTTTCCTATTCCAATGTTACCTGTTTATATCAAGGTATAAAGTTTGTTAGGTACTTTTCGATGAGCATGGTGATATGTTGTTACTTTACGTTTAACAGTATTGGTACGTTACTGTGCTATATAATACTTTGAACTAACCAAAATGTAGTGGAGAAAATGTTAGAATTTAGGATGTGTATTTGTATACTTATTAATATGCCTCCTTGTCTTTGATAAACTGATGAGTGAAATTGCAGAGGTCTGGGAAGTGGGAGAAAAAACAGCGGAACATAGTAGATTTTAAATTCTATTATCTAGGGTGCAGGATGTAAACTATTAGTGTACCGTTACTACAGCGTATCTTATAAGCGTTTGAAAGCGGTGGGTCCTGGCAAACAAACAATCAAACAAAATTTAACAAATCAGCAGCACACTAAATACTGGTTACTATTGAATATAATTCGTACCATGAAAATACCTTACTTTCCAAATATAATTTTCTCTTGTTCCAGCAAATGAGATTTTAATATAGGCAATAAATTCACTGTATGCTGTATATACTGAATGCCACATATACAACTGAGACGTGTTGCCTGCCTGACCTGCCTGCAAACGAACGGAATACCTCAAGAGTCAACAGCACCACCAAAGCAGGTTTGTAACAGGACAACTCAACCAACATCCACAATAAACAGGTATCGTATTATCTTATCACAAGCAGCTAATATAACAAATACTTTATTCACAGTACCGGTACATGGCATCAGGTTTACATGATATTAATTAAGGAATTGATAACTTGACAGTACTAAACTAAACTATAGGCTTATACGGACACTGTATCCAAGGCACTCTATCCAGTAACTTAACTAAGGTATGTACTGGCTGAAACGACACGGAATGCGACATGTCATTAAGCCATACTTCGGGTCCGTTCTCTGGTATTATCCGCCTCCTCATCCTACTCCTTTTTAATTAAATTTCGGCAGCTTATATTATCTCAAATCGTCAACTGCAAGAGGCTTTGTGCTTCTAGAAAATTATAATATACTTCTTAATACTCATTTCAGTTTTTTTTTTAAGTATAGAGTATACGCACTCACTTGAAAGTACGCCTTGACCTGACACGTACTGTACATAGGGGCCTATATCTATTATACTGGACACGTGCTTCCCATGCTTAAGCCTACACTAGTCAGCGATCATACTCACATTCCTATTCGTTAGTCAGCTTTTGTCAGATATGGGTTACTGTACCCATACTTATATTGTTCCTTTTTCCTTTCCAGCTTATAATGCCCGTCAGTCCTGTCCTGCTCTACCCTGCCCCCACTTACCTCCCGTACTAGCCTGCTCTACCCTTCATTAACAACACATGTTTGCCTTCCCTATCCTCTCTATAAACCTGTCCTGTACTACTCTGCCAACCCCTTATACTGGCCTGCTACCGGTAGGTCCTCTCTGCTATAATCTCTACTGTACTATAAACACGTTGACTCCCCTAACCTAGTAAGGGTTATAAAGGCCTTTTACGTCGTCCTCTGTCCAACAAATTGTACAACTCAGACCGACACATCATCTTCCCGTGCGTAAGGCCCTACTAGGTTAAGTGAGACAGTAACAGTCAACAAGTCGACATCCATAAAATGCTGTGAATAAACACTGAACTTATCCTCTATAAGGACTAGGCTTGTTAGCACTCCTAAATTTAAAATAAGCAACTATTTGAAACGCCTTAGAAGTAAGCGCTTCTCATTAAAACAGTAAGGCAGTACCATAACATTAGGGTCCCCGAAAGCATTGGTCAGATATCTGCCTTACTTACCGGTACCTTTACGTGTACTGAAACTTTGTCCGCAACTGTATGTTCTGAACTGTGTGTGTGTTTGTGTGTGTGTGTGTGTAAGGGCTCCAGTTTGTACTAGTGTGAGAGACAAGTCAACTTCGCCCACGCCCATCCCACGCCCGTGCACTCCACCCTGGCCCGCAACCATCCTTACCACCAAGTACCACCACAACAGCAATAACCACCACCAAAACAACAATGACCACCACCAAAACAACAATAACCAACACTAAAACAACAATGACTAACACTAAAACAACAATGACCAATACCAAAGCAACACCAACAAAACAACAATGACCACCACTACTAATAGCATTCATATAAACAAAAACTATAACCACAGACAATATTATTATTACAAACAACATAGTAGTATTTCTCACAACCATTACTAACACCATCAACACCATCCATCAAAACAACAACTATGACCACAACAACTACCATCCGTGTTATTACAACGTTGGCCACATATACCCCATCATTTGATCATTAGTAAACACCAGGCACACAAACCCATAATCCCATAGACTCAGGATGATATTGACCCCAAGTGAATGAAGCACATTTTGGCAAGTTGTAACGTTATTGTGAGAAGCTATAGGCTATTTATGAGGTATTGATGGTGCGATCTGGACCTATAGAGGAACGGGCATGAAGCTTTATAGGCTATCCGGAATCAAAACAGAAAAATAAAACACTTTCCCTGGGGCATAAATACTCCCTGTGATGTTACCAGATAAGGCAGCATCGACCTTCACTATCTGTCAAAAAACAAGTACTAAACCAATCGTTACACTTAATTAATGACAAGGAAGCCACTGAGGTGATAATTCAATATTTAACTCACCGAGAACAGGAATAATTAAAACAGTACCTACCATGAATGTAAAAGGAAAATATGGTCAGGAATATTTGGCCCAATCCCACTGCGTTTTTTATCAAGGAAGTGGATTGGTGTAAATGATAAAAATGAATCAGGGAAGAGCTACCGTACCTCACCTAGCACCGTCTCATCATTACACTGACCACATCATCCTCCCTCATTCAATAGTGAGAGGGTGAGGAGACAAGAGGCCACAGACGGCATTTTGACGCGGTGAAAGGAAACCAGACACCTGTCACCATGGAAACAGACAACAGCTAATAGGGTGGAGGTATGTGGTCGGGTGGAGGGTCGTGGCCGGGTGGGTGGTAAGAAACAACAAAACGACATTCGGTACAGTTAGCATGGATACCAGGAAGTGAAAAGTTGAATAATCTGTACCCGTATATGGAGAAGATTATCCGGTACATGGTAGGTCAATGCTGTGTGTCAACATATTGAAAGATTGTTCTAATGTGACTGCTAATTATTATACATAACTGGAATTGTAACCCAGTCCTCTGCAAATAACTTCTGACAAACAACAGTTATATTTCTACTGTTTTATTGATCTCAGCCAATTCATGTGGCTAAAATTAAAATAATTTACCCAATACAGTACCCAATGAAGTGAAGAGATAGGTTCGATTTGTCTGTCTGTCTTCAAACCTGAGATTGATCAGGGTACACAATGGTAGGCAGACCTACATGGGTAACAACACTCCCCTGGACACCAATCGTTGCAGTCAGGATAATGATTAAGAGAACATGAAGACTCTGACAAATAGGGTGTGTGGAGAATGATGGATGGTGTGTCTGTGTGTGGTGCGAGGGTTACTGTACTGTGAGGGATGGGTGGACTTTTCGCGCATCCAGCAGGTGGTACAGGTGGAGTTAGATGGATGGCTGAATGGGAGGTGTTTGGTTGGCTGAGTTAAAGACGTTGAACATAACATTTAAGACAATAGGGCAATGAAGGAGACTTGGAAAAGGAGAAATGACGATATACACGAGGAAATGTCTAAATTATATTATCTTTCAGTTCTCCCTATCAGCTGCTTATCGTATATTGTATAGGCAACGTCGTATCTTCATCGAGGGTAACAAATTTCTTATACCAGAGTACAGCATAACTTAATCTCCAAACACACTCACACATGGAAATATTAACTGCAAAGGGCAACCAAGAATACCAACCAATACCACCAGTAGACACACCAACAGCTACACTACTACCATAAACAACACTAAAGACACCCCAGACAGCTTGAGGAACAACAACAACAACAACAACAACAACAACAACAACAACAACAACACTAAAGACACTACCACCACTATTGCTGCCATTGACATTTACCATCTACAACTATTACCCAAACACTACCCACAACCGCATTCCAATAACAGCCACTAGCATACATTCTTTTTACCTACCCACCACCACCACCAGCTCACTACGCACTCTCTTCCACCTTATAAGGACAGCGCCGGCAGACAGTTCCCTCTCTAAATCTCTCTTTATCTAGTTATATTATCCTACGTCGCCATCCAAACTCCCCACAGGTTCGTGGTGATAGTAAAAGTGGAGTTGAGGAAAGTGATGAGAGGTGAATATAGTCATACCGTATTATACCAGTAGTTCTTTTCATCCCCGAAGGATTGTAGGAACTTTCACACATTCAGCAAAGTGTCGAATCCCGTAAACCAATTCGATGTTTTTATGAAGCCCTGGAAAGTGCCTAATAATAAACCTCTTTGGAGCACACAGACAACCCCGATCCCCAGAGACTAAGAAGTATGTACAATACGTCCCATATAGACCTTTCCAAAATTCCATGGTATACCTAAACAACATCAGGAAATGCATCTGGTTAGCCTAGCTGTTAATATACCACAGAAACACGACTCAACTGTTAACTCTTCATATTGGTCAGCCGGTTCATGATACAGTACGGTAGGTCTAAATACGGAACGACTTCTCTTAGAGGAGTCTGATTTCTCCTCGCATCACTGCCCTTACCAGCACGTTTCTCACTTTCTTATGCACGCACTAACAACTTGCTCTGCCTGGCTCTCTCTTCTCTTAGCACCTTTCTCTTTCTTATATATTCACGTTCCTTACGGTACCTTATCATCATCATCCATATTCCTCTCAAAAATCGTCGTTGCCTTTCTACTCTCAGTGTTTCATCCTAAACTTTCTGCCTTTCTCTAACTCTCTCTTTTTCTCCCTTTCCCTTTCCTACTAATTTTCATGGCCTTCGTTACTTTTCCTCTCTCCTTCTCCATGACTTGAGGGAGACAGACAGGAGACAGGGACGCCGGGCGGTATAGTTGCCAACCAGAAAGCCGCCCTCAGCCTTTAGCAAAACAAAACAAGTGTCCCAAATTCTTAGCGAGTTGCACTGATAGTCGCCTACACGCATGGTGGTGGAGGTAGGAGGATAGGGGAAGGGGGAGAAGGGAGTGAAGGGGGAGAAGGGAGTGAAGGGGGAGAAGGGAGTGAAGGGGGAGAAGGGAGTGAAGGGAGTGAGGGGGGAGAAGGGAGTGAAGGGAGTGAGGGGGGAGAAGGGAGTGAAGGGGGAGAAGGGAGTGAAGGGAGTGAAGGGAGTGAAGGGGGAGAAGGGAGTGAAGGGGGAGAAGGGAGTGAAGGGGGAGAAGGGAGTGAAGGGGGAGAAGGGAGTGAAGGGGGAGAAGGGAGTGAGGGGGGAGAAGGGAGTGAGGGGGGAGAAGGGAGTGAGGGGGGAGAAGGGAGTGAGGGGGGAGAAGGGAGTGAGGGGGGAGAAGGGAGTGAGGGGGGAGAAGGGAGTGAGGGGGGAGAAGGGAGTGAGGGGGGAGAAGGGAGTGAGGGGGGAGAAGGGAGTGAGGGGGGAGAAGGGAGTGAGGGGGGAGAAGGGAGTGAGGGGGGAGAAGGGAGTGAGGGGGGAGAAGGGAGTGAGGGGGGAGAAGGGAGTGAGGGGGGAGAAGGGAGTGAGGGGGGAGAAGGGAGTGAGGGGGGAGAAGGGAGTGAGGGGGGAGAAGGGAGTGAGGGGGGAGAAGGGAGTGAGGGGGGAGAAGGGAGTGAGGGGGGAGAAGGGAGTGAGGGGGGAGAAGGGAGTGAGGGGGGAGAAGGGAGTGAGGGGGGAGAAGGGAGTGAGGGGGGAGAAGGGAGTGAGGGGGGAGAAGGGAGTGAGGGGGGAGAAGGGAGTGAGGGGGGAGAAGGGAGTGAGGGGGGAGAAGGGAGTGAGGGGGGAGAAGGGAGTGAGGGGGGAGAAGGGAGTGAGGGGGGAGAAGGGAGTGAGGGGGGAGAAGGGAGTGAGGGGGGAGAAGGGAGTGAGGGGGAGAAGGGAGTGAGGGGGAGAAGGGAGGGTAGGATGTTACTTGTAGAAGGATGTAAGAGTGGTGGTCAGAGTGGAATTGGGAAGGGGAAAAAGGGAAAGGAAGGTGGAAGAACAGGTGGAAGTAATGGAGGGAGAGAGGGGATAAGATGGAGAGAAACCAAGAAGTGAATGGAGGAAAGGAAAACTGAGAGTGGAGTGGGGAGTGAAGAAAGACAGTGAGTGACCGCAAGCTTGGAGTGGGAGAGGGGAGTGGGAGAGGGGGAGTGGAGGAGGAAGACGGACCAGCCAGAAGTGACATGAGTAAGGGAGTTGGAGAGGGTCAGACTGTAAAGAAGGTAATAAATAAGATAAAGAGTCTGGTACCGTACGTAATGGATCTGGGTGAAGGGAGACTAGCCAGTAAAAATATCACCTAGCCTAACCACACTTCCAGGCCTTCATCAACAACGCCCCCTTCCCATTTCCACATCTCTAATACTTGGGTACTTGGGTTTACACGTATGTATTTTAGGGGGAACGTAGAAAGGGTATGGATATTGAGTGCTAAGGGAGTGCCTAAGAGGGGACACCTACAGAATGTCACACTGAGATGAGTCGAGGTAATATGGTTTTAGAGAGGGCGAACACGTGTAGTGGGAGTCGAGAAAAATTATCAGATATTATAGTATAAGGAAAGAAACAAGAGTGTTCAGGTCCACAGTTGGGTTATCTTTAGGAGAGAGGCAGAATGGCGCGAGGAAGAAGGATGAGAAAGAAGGAAGGGGAAAGAGTTAAAAAGGAATAAGGGAATGGGAGAGAGAGAGAGAGCAGTAGATTCTGGGGTACACTGACTGACTCTAAATACGCCCGAGTCTTTTAAGCCCACCAAGGCCATCTAGACATACATGGATTCTGAACTCTTCCCAAAGTTCTACATTTTCTCTACTCTGGCCAGTTTAACAACACCCCTGGCCTACCACACTGACAACCTCAACTTAGATATGGATATAGAACGGGCGAGGGTAGACTGAGAGGAAACAGAGCGAGAGAACGAGAGAGAGAGAAAGGGACAATCATGGGAAATGCCTTTTTAGTTCAACAGTCGAATAATGATGAGGATACAGGTACCGTACAGTATATCATCCATCAAGCACGACAATTAATTATAAATAGCCACGATAAACGAAGTCACCACGTCAATCTGTGTGTGTGTGTGTGTGTGTGTGTGTGTGTGTGTGTGTGTGTGTGTGTGAGGTATACGTGTGGCCCTAAAGATGACGTGGTAGTGGTGTGGTGTGGTGTGCTGCCCTACATGTTAAAGTGAGGGGGGGAAGCGACAGTGGGAGGGAGGGCTCACATAAGACTAGCGCCACCTTAATCCCCCTCACCTGGCCCACAGTCAGGCAACGAGTGGCAGCGGCGGAATGCACCATCACCTGACTCTATCTAACACATCACCTACAGCAGCTCCATCACCTCACTCGCAGGGAATGGGATGGAGGACGAGATATATGAAGGCGAGGAATGTACCACTATCACCTAACTCCATCTAACACATCACTCTTACAGCAACCATAGGCCTACACACCTCACATGCAGGGACAGGGATGCACCACCACCATCACCTGACTCCATCTAACACATCACCTACTGCAACTACATCACCTCACATGCAGGGACAGGGATGGAGGACGATAAATGTGAAGGCAAGGAGAGATTACAGATTTAAATAGGAAGTGACAATGTTGAAAAATGTAAAGAAAGGAAGGATGGGGAGTGAAAAAAAGGAAAGCAAGGACGTGAGAAGAAAGGGAAAAGTATGGTATAAAGAGGTGTGGAAGAAGTGAACAAAATAACGAGGTAGTTAGAAAATTCAGGTATAGGAAAGTGACTACGGGCAATAATGATGCAGAATATGCAAAGGCCTATACAAGAAAAATACCACCCACATCAAACTGGACAACTAAAGATCTAATCATTATCCATGTCACGTCACTTAGTACTGACGAATAATAATAATTAACACCCGGTAACGTAGTCGCTTGGAATAGAACCTAGTATTTCTGCACATTATTCCCAGTCGCCAACCCCTACCTTGTGCCACGACCCCTTTACTATCACAGGAGCTCTTTTAAGGGGAGATTTTCTTTCTGGTGAATTAGAAGACTAGGCTACTGATACCTCCTAACAATGCCTCAAAACAGAGCTCCTATTAGGAATAATGGGGTCACCTGTTTACCGACACAGTATAGTTTGTCTCACGTGGTACGGTACGGGTTTTGTATTGAAGTGGTCCACAGTGTACATGACATTGGACTGCCCTAGAGTAGATCAAATTGTTTCTAACTGCCCAAGTAGAGTATGGCTAAGAATATGTACACCATATAATTATTATGAACAATGACAAAAATAATATAGGCTTGGGCTGCAAGTTGTATTTTCCACCTACTCTACCTATTACTTTTCAGTGTCCATGAACATCTGAGGGAAAAACATGTTGACACTTACCGTATGTTTACAACAATGTTCCATATAATGGTCACAGCTTCAAGGCCCTCTTGACCATCCCACTTTACGGACAGGCGGGTGACGCAATTATTGTCCTCCCACTTTGCATATACGCTTATGTTGTTAAATAAGGTGCAATCAAGCGTCGTAAACAAGGGGATTTTGCCTGAGGAAGATTGAAACCTGCATCCCCCTTCCCGTCCTAGTGCAGCAACCCGCCCTTGATTTTTTCCATTCCCCTGACGTAGATAGGACTGGGGGGGAGGTTTGTTATCCAAGCAACGCAATAATGTTCCGTTTTTACCAACCATGGACCCCCTACTGGGTAAATGTTTATAATGTACAATAATCAAGAATGAAAATGTACCCAGGGTAGACTGGAGCCTTCTTCCTTCCTTCCTTGGTAGGTCAATATGTATAGTTGGTAATGTTTTTCTCAACTAAACGTTTCATAAAGTAATTAAAGAATACTAAACTAAACGCAGCTGAAAAAAATGTGAAGTCAAACATGTCTAACAATTACAATACCGGTAGGCCTATATATTTTCAAAATTGTCTAATTTCAAGTCGCCCTCTCCCCCCCAAAAAAAAATATAATAATAAAAAATAAAATAAACCCTTAACTCCAGCATCAACAAAAGAGAGAAAGGAGTTAATTAAGATTTGGGCACACGAGTCCTGACATCACGTCTCTCGTCACCCTTGCAGCAGCCAGCCGCCTTCACGACGCCACACAGCTTATAAAACATTAACAAGGGCAAGCAAAGTTACAACCCGGAGTCCAAAAGTTGACTGAAGAAGGAGAAACTGTCCCTCGTCATGGCCTCCTCCACCCTCCCACACAAACCCATCTTGGTACACGACTACAAAACAAATGGGGAGTTTTTCTACTACTGAATACTGCGTAGCTTGATGATTAAGTTACAGTAAGTTCAGTAACTTCATATAAGGTTAGAATACATGCCGCCCCATCTGGTATATACAAGTTGAGGCGATGCTTGATGAGTTCTAGGAAGGTCATCTCAAGCTATCACTTTGTACTAGTACCGGTAACTATGATATGTTTCATCCTTACTGGGTACACGAAAGTCATCGCAAATCCCCTTTCATTTAAATATATATACCGTATATATAAAAAAAGGGAGTCGCCAACTTACCAACCAGCCAGACAGTGAAAATAAAAAATGCACCCCATCCTCAACACTCGTCCCCACCCCACCCTAACATCCCCACTCGTCCCAGCCCCGTCCCACCCTTCCCTGTCTGAAACCGCCCACGCCCCGCCCTTAGTGGTGTGTTCCGGGTACAGGCGAGTTAGAATATGGTTGAGAAGGGTAAGGGGCATCATGTGAACGGGACTGTCAATTAGAGGATGAGGAAGAGGCACAATAATAAAGGTGTAAAAACTAAGGTGCAGTAATCTAAGGTGGGCAAAAAGTAGCTACTGAGCAGCCTTAACACACCACCACATTCTGGGATCAATCTCACCACACACCTGTACTGTATATGCATATGGTCTACAGTTAGGCTACTTCAGTAAGCCCTGTAAAAAATCGTATACACATATTTTCACATAGCCTATATAATCAACTTGGGTACTATCTACGTCTGATCGTACACTTCTGATAACTGATAACCAGAGATACCGTAACGGGTAATACGCATCTACAGTTATCTCCAAACGTTTTGTCCCTCTTCCTACTTTAATTTCACATATATAACAGAATTCTTACATTTGCATAAAGGTCAATGCATTTTGTTGTCCATACAAAATGTATACAGTGATTAAAGCAGTGAGATATTAAAACTATTCGAGGAGGGACGGAACTCTTGGAGGCAACTGTCAACACACCACATGACACATACTAACATAAACAAACAAACGACCAAATAAGCCTCATGCACATATACACCACATACACACATAGCCTACCTAACCCTCTCACTCACTGGCATTTAAACTGGGAAGGTTTACGTAAGTGTAATCTATGTGAAGGGGAAACCAATATGCCCGAGTGGAGGGAATACGTACACTGGATGGGGGGAGAGGGGGGGGAGAGGGGGGGGAAGGAGAGGTGGAGGGGGGAGAGGGGGGGAAGGAGAGGTGGAGGAGGGAGAGGGCGGGGAGGGAGACGTGGGAGAGGAGTATAGACGTAGGAGGCGAGTGAAAGTGGGTGAGAGAGAGAGAGAGGAGTTTGAGAGTGCGGGAAATATAAAGTAGCTGGGAGGAACAAGTGGAGTAGCCTAGACTGAGAAAATGAAAGGGGAATGCAATTGAGAAAACTACGAGTAAACGTCACCAGGAGATAAAGAGGTAGAGTGTACAGTACATTATATAGTTCAATGCAAGACTGGACCTTCCACCAACACACGATACATCTAAGAAATCCTATCCTTAAGTGTAAAGAAATAATAACATAGAGAAAGGGATCACTAATATAGTATAATTTCTGTGTGGCTGAGTGAAGAGAGGAGAAGTACGAAAAGCAAGAAGAATGTGAACAAAAAATAATAAGGTGAGAAAAGAGCGCTAAAAGTTGAGTCAAGAGTCTGAGGTGCATTATGACAGTGGAATACACACACACACACACACACACACACACACACACACACACAGAGAGAGAGAGAGAGAGAGAGAGAGAGTGAGTCACGGATGGGTCAGGAGGTAAGTAAAGAAAGTTGGGAGAGTGGAGGAATGGCGAGTTAATCAGCCATAGTAGCTTCTTCAGGGTAAATGACGTAATTACTCGAGTGTCGCATTACACCAACCAACCAACCCACCTTTACACAAACCTTTAAGGGGATAGCCTATATAGTACAGTGTTGATAAATTTGGAGCGACTGATTCCTCCACACTATTCCAAACAACAAGCCATTATTTTTTTTTTTTGTTAATCCGATCCAGTTTCCTACAATATACTCCTACAATATCATCCTACAATATACTCCTACAATAATATCACCCTACAATATCCTCCTACAATGTCATCCTACAATATACTCCTACAATAATATCACCCTACAATATCTTCCTACAATATCACCCTACAATATACTCCTACAATAATATCACCCTACAATATCTTCCTACAATGTCATCCTACAATATACTCCTACAATAATATCACCCTACAATATCATCCTACAATATCATCCTACAATATCTTCCTACAATATCATCCTCCTACAAGTGTCGTATCAAAATATTATCATCCTACAAGCGTGTAATTATTTCATTGTCGCATCAAATCATTATCATCATTCAAACGTTTATTTCCTTCAGTGTGTGTTGCATCAAATTAATATAATCTTACAGGTGTTTGTTTATTTACTTATACGTGTCGCATTATAATTATATCATCCTGCAAACGTATATTTACTCCATTGTCGCATCAAATCAGTATCATCTCATCATAACTCCCCTTTCCTCTTCCCAGCATGCACTCCTTTTCAACAGTCCCTAGTTAGTCTATCTCCCCTCCTCTACCCTTTCCCTTCCTTCTCTCCACAACTTCACTCACATTCCTTCCCTTGAGTACACCATTAACCTCCACTCTTCGTAAGCTTCCGATATACAGCCACTACTATAACTAGGTAACCTTGATCAAATTACCGCCGCTTGAGCCCTCTCCAGCAACCCCAGCAGATCCCTAACAGTAACTGGTACCCGAAATGGAGAGGCTGTGGGGAGATGAACAACAGAGAATACATAGTGAAGAAATTAATGGAGATGACCAACCTATAGGGGAAATGCAACAATACTATAGTAACCAAAAGATGGTCGAAGGAAAAAGTTCAATGTGTGTAAGACCCTGCTACATGCAACAGTAATGACGAGACAACCATGAAAAGAGAACACTGCCGGCGATTGGAAGGGAAGAAAGGAAAATTATAGGAGAAGGATATGTGAGATGGACTTGACCAGGTCGCGTCTGGCATTTGCACCACCAAATTAAGTTTAGCTTACGTCTGGGAGTTCAGGACATCACGAGAGCAAGCACATTTGGGGACGAGTTAAGAGATACGTGTTAGAAGGAAGGGAGAGAGAGAGAGAAAGAGAGAGAGTGAATTAAGTGAAGGAGGTGTGTGAAGGATAAAGGGATAAAGCAGTAATCCCTGCTCTCTCTCTCTCTCTCTCTCTCTCTCTCTCTCTCTCTCTCTCTCTCTACACACACCTCTTTTCCCCTCTCGCTATAACTTTCCATCCCCTCCCTTCTCTCCCTACCATTTTACCTTTTCTACCAACACCATTCCCACCAACACCTACTCCTAGCACCACCATCATTCCCACTCCCCCTATAGAACACCTTTAAAATATCCACGCTACTACCACCAACATTTACACCTATATAACATCTGTCTCCCACTGTCACCATTCCCACACTCCTCCTCCTCCTCTCGGCTCCTCTCTTTCCATGAGCCCTTTCAGCTTTTCCTCCCCCTTACCTAAATCTCCTACTCTCTTTCAGTTTCCACGTTGCCCCTCTTCCCTCTTACTCTATCTATCAATTCCCACCCCTTGCAGTTCCCTTCGTCATCATCATCATTATCGTCATGCTTCATCACTAGTCATGCGTTGCTCGCGCTCTCTCTCTCTCTCTCTCTCTCTCTCTCTCTCTCTCTCTCTCTCTCTCTCTCTCTCATCCATATGCCTGGCCACGTGCCCTGCCTCACCATGATTCACATACATGGAGGCACAACTAATGTTCCACCAGGGAATGCAACGCGAGGGGAACCGCTGGGGGAAACCTATCCTCTCACGCACACCCCACGACGATCCACCTGTCATGCTGTATACTCCTTCAAGACTAGGGTTCTGAATCCTCAAAATTGGCTCAAATACTAGTACATATTAAGGACCCTGTGATTGGGTATGAACTGGTGCCTACTGATTCCTCCTGACTATGCCACGAAACAAGATCATTCCATACAGGTGGTGTTTCGTGGCTATGTTTGCAGGACTCACTAACCTCCAATCTTTTTACTACATCACATGGGTCCTTAAGTGATCGAGTTGAGTGACTGGGATAGGGCCTGTGGTGTACCTTCCAATTCTTAAAAGTACAGTATAGGGCCTGATAAGTTAAGTAAAAAAAAGTGCTAAACTCTTGGTGTTCACGCCTGACTTGGAATTTAATGTTGTTCATGTATACAGACAGGCGCACACAGGCTACATCATTTCGTCGCCATCGCCGACTCGGCCAGAACTCGATTTCAGTAGATTCCTAAAGGATTTCTCACACCAATTTACCACACCAATCTTTGCTTCTTTACACAGACACACACTCAACATGCCATGATACAGACTCTGCATAGGCCGAAGACCTACTTTATACGACATTCAAGTGGACAACAGTAAATTTATTGTAAAAGACAACACCAAGCTTCTATAATATGGCAGAGGTGTGGATAAACTGCAACGAAAAATAAGAAAATTAGATAATAGGAGAGAGCTGGTAAGGGAAGGAGAGACATGAGGGGTGGTAATAGACGGAAGAAAAGAAACAAACATGAATGTGTAACTCAGTTTATACACCCTATGACGACATAAGGATTATTTTACGTCTGCAGTTCTAATTGGTGAGGTCAGACGTTCGATAAGCGTCTTCCTCTTCCCCCCAGCAGAGATACGAGTGGAAGATTTCGCCTCATCATTATGGTTGAAGCAAAAAGTTTAACAGCCGGATGCCCTTCCTGACGCCAACCCCTTTTCAGTCGTCTACAACAAACAGGAGATATGCTACGTTAGGCCTAGGTCTATTCTTGAAAATGCCAGGGCCTAAGGGGCAACCTATTTAACGTGCATCGGTGGCTTTATATTTCTTAGCTGATGAGTTTGTTACCGCATGCTTATGAAATCAGCAATGAAGTAAGCTCAAAGTTAACAAAGGCTAGAACACTAGAAACTGGGCGGAATGAGAAAGATGAAGTGGATGCGTTGGGTCGGAGCCCCCGTTGTTATCTGGGGTAACTCAGCCATTGGGACACGAGAGGTTGGTGGAGGAAACAAGATGATGTGTTGTAGACTAACCAGGAAATCACAATAGCCTATCTAAACTCGAAGTTTCATCAATAGGGTCTGCGTAATAAGACATCCATTATGAATGGTCCTAAATAATTGGAGGGATTTTTAAAAGATGTTCCTAATGGTTAAAAAAAACTATACCACATCTCATTTACACAGACAACGGAATAAAACGACTGTATACCGTAAATTACTTATTTAGACATCAAATTCAATCACTATGACATCAAGAAGAAAAAATAGGTCCATAACTCTCCCCACGTATACAGCTCACCCATCAGCTAGACAATTACCTCCACCCAAGACCCCATGTTAACGGAAATCAACGGCATGCACTGATCTGCATATCTGGCTGCTAACAAGGACGCCGTGGAGATTGCATGACTACGCATTACTTCCGACTCGGCTGACAGTAAGGTTTTTTGGAACTACAGTGTTTCAATTCAATCAAATACTCAGACTGAATATTTTGCAACCACAATATTCATTAAGAGCGTGTAAGCTGGTATGTGGGTTAACATATTAATAATTATGTGACACTGGTGCCAGTATGCTGTGTGTGTGTGTGTGTGTGTGTCCGAAGACAATTTTTTTAAGACTTTGCGTTACCCAAAAAAAAATTAAACAACACAATATTCATGCGGAACCGCTTCGTAACAGTACATGCAGTGAACACAAGAAAGTGAAGGTTCCCAAGCATCACCAGGTCATATACAAAAAAATCATTCATGGTCCAAGAAATAACGATGACGGCTACGATGGCCCCAGACACAGACATTACAAATAAGCTTGGTACAGGTTATCGTTATTGTTTATTTAACCTATACTTCCCTTGCACGTGGCTTATAAACTTGTTATACATACCCGGCCTCGTCAATCTTCATGGTGTAATCATAATAGCTATATAATTCATGGAACTGCTATATATAGGTCCCACACTACCTGTAACTATCACTCAGCCGGCTCCTACCACCATAAGCGGTTCATTACGCCAGCAAGCCTTATACAGTGCAGGCAGTTCAAGAGGGCTCGACCCCTACTTACCTACCACCAGTGACCGGGATGCAAACACCAGCGCCAACTCGATTGCCAACACATGGGGTTCCTCTTACTTACCTGGAAATGAGGGATAAAGGGGTATTATAGGGTACAGAATTACGTTTATTTTTTGTGCAGTCACGCCCAATAGTCCTGGACACCTTCGAATGAAAAGGCCCCGAAAAATTATGTGAAACTATAGCTGTTGTCTGTAATATTGGTTCATAAGATTCACTCAAATGGCTCACTTTCATTCACTTGGTGCAGGACTTTTGATCGCGACTGTACTGTAATGCTGAAATAAAATCTTTAAACGTACAACTATCAACAATTAAAGTCCCTGAAAACAACACAATACATTAATAATTTCGACTGGTCTTGAGGTTGATGATAAACTAATCCTGAGCAGATAATTAACAATTATGGAAGTAGGCCTAAAGATAATAACAATCCGATAACATTGGCAGCAAGGAGCTTACAATATCAGTATTAATTCAATCACTTTAACCAAGACCGTGAGATGTAAATGAGAACATGTGGGAGGATGCAAGAACTGGAAAGAAAGGGTGAAACAAAGTTGGAAAAGAGAATTGAAGTGAGAGAAAGAGTGAATACCGAGAGAAGATTAGAACCTGGAACTGAGAAAGACTGAGGATGAGAGAAAAAAAAATACAAGACCAGCCATGGAGTCCAATTGAAAGGAGGCAAAGCAAAAACTAGAGGAGGAGGAGAGGGGAAGGGGATGGGGATGGGGAGGGGTGTAGGCGTGATGGTCAGTTCGGCTACCATACCATATTGGGCAAACACACCTGGGCTCCTTCACTCCACCCGCCTTCCCCTACATCCCTCTGCATTCGCTATCCCTAACCGTTCCCTTCACTCCTGCTCTTTTCCATAGATATTTCGTCCTTTCCAGGCCTACCTTACTCTCTTCCCTGGTATCTCACAGAATTCCCCTCAACTTGAGACAACCTTATCATGTAATCTTCTACCCTTTTGTATCTCATCCTGCCTTTCAATCTTTACCAAGAGCTACATACCTCATTCCATTCTCTCCTATCTCACATCCTCCATCCCCACATGGAACAAAAAAATGTTGTCCTGTCACCTTCCACTACTCCTCATCTTTTTGTTTTCTGGCATGTCACCTCCCTACCTATTCCCATACTCCTCTTCATCTTATTCTGTTTTCTGGCATGTCACCTCCCTACCTATTCCTAATTATCTCTGCACATACCCACATACCTCCCTCCCTCACAAGTTACCTTTCTTCATCATACCTGTACCAATACAGTATTGGGTTAAGCCTGCATTCATATACGGAAAGGATCAAGAGTTCAGGTGCCATATCCATAGAGTGGTGCGGTTTGATGTTTTTCACATGTACCGGTTAAGACAATGTCAGCCAACCACAGGACCCCTGATATAAAATACTGTATTCTAAAGGCTCCACCTTACCATAAAGATAAATTAAGGTTAAACAAATTGACATAAATAACAGCTGATACCTTACGGTACTAACCGTAAAAATGGGTTAAAATATTATCGATCAAGTTTGTGCAATTGCCAGCACTGCTGCGTGGTACAGGGGTTCACATGTTTCAGAAATTAAAGTGATTCAGTTCCTTAAGCAACAAAGTTCACTTCATGTGCTAGTGTATTGAGGTACTCCATCTCATACACGTGGATTGTTTCGAGCTACATAATCACAGTGGTGCTACATCTCTAAATATGTGTGAGCCCCTGTTCATGTGGCAGTGCTGGCGAGTGTACCTAAAGCCTTATCTCAGCAGATTGTGGCTGAAATCTCAAAATGTTTAATTCAATTCCAGAAAAATTATTGAAATTCCACATCAATTTCCATACACTTTGGTGGCCCCACAGTGGTTTGAGATGCTGGGGCACATACCTGATGGCTCATTTGGTAATACAGTAATGTAACACTATGACTGTGCCATATTTTACCCTACCCGGTATTCAATAATCCAATAGCCTATACTCATTAAACAAGTTACCGATACCATATATGGATAGTATACTTCAACCCACCTGAACAATATCACAAACTTGAGTGGTGAGCTACGGTAGTGTAATATTCTTACTGCCAGGGCAACCGTTGCTAATGTCACAACTCCTCTTTTCTCCTTAATGGGGATCACCAGAATCAGCTTGGGTACCGGTACCATGAATGCTCACCTAGGTTGGTTTAGGAATAATATTGCCCTCAGATTTAACCATGTAGGCTACGGTACTTTTTCAATCTTTGGGATAAGCAAACCTTTCAATGGTATTCCTGTCAGAAATCACCCAATGTAGAGGAGGATGAGCCACCCAATTTTGATCTAGTATCCTTCGGGATCAAAGCAATCTTCCACTTCAACCTTATGTACCATACTTTGGAGCTGGTTAATGTCCCAGAGCCACTATTATACTCTATGATTACTATCATCTCATTACATATTACTAACAAATTATACTAATGAAGAAAATAGCCTTACAATCTATATTCAAACATTAGACATTTTAAATTTTTTATCATTACCATTCAATATACTGTACTGTACTTTACAGGTTTTCACCATGTACCGGTAATTAAAAATTTCCATGTACTATTTCCATTACAAATTAATTATTATGTACGGTATTTAGTTCCCAGGAGTCTGCTCAAAATGGCAAGTTCTAATTTAGGTCAGACCAGGTTTGGATACTTCTAGAACATACGGTTATTACTACAGTATTAATAAAATAGGGTACGGTACATCATTTGTGGAGGTGCGATAAAAATAACTTTTTTCTTTACAGCACAAATTACTAGAAAATGTAAAATGTTTACTAAGAAATCCTGTTGTCCTGCTGTGGCAACTTGTAAAATTTTATCATGTATTCGAAACAAAGGAGTCTCAAAAGATTAGTCATACTACTTTTCCAGATTTGACTGGTAATTGTCAAGTTATCTTTCAACAGCAAAAATGCTCGTGCTGTACACCACCTGATCAGCGAGACACTTTTGATACATGTACTGGCAATGTCTTTTGCACCAATGGCCTTTGATTATGCATTCTTTACTGTATGCTGACCTTAATACAGTATTGATTCAACATACTTTAGATACCTCATACCTAGGCCTAAATCAACATGGCATGGCTAATATTAATATAAAAACAATGCTACAATTAAAATCAGGAGAGGTGACTAATCTTACAGCAATAAAGGATCGAGTTTGACAAGAGAATGACAAGTGACACCATTAAATGTGAAGCTGTCATTCCACCACGCCCCCCTCTCACACCCACATTTCCACACTACCAGGCAACCACAAGCCCATTTTTCACATCATAAAGCCCTACATAAGCCCTGTGGTTGATTAACGAGGGTGTGAATAGAATACATTATTTATTTAGCTTTCTCTAGCTGCAAAGCGATGGCACAGGTAGTGGGAACCCAGGCCAGTCTGTGTCAAATCTTCCACCGGGGTCAACCCACTTATTACTTCATGTTAGGGTTTGTGTAAAGGTTATATTTTTCACATCAGTACCAGCCAGCATCCCTTCCTTCCTACTACAGTGATGCTGGAGTGAAGGGAAGTGTAAATAATGAGTCATAGGGAGTCTTACCATCAGCGTGTCGTATTCTTCCATCACCTCCCCGAAGCCATGCCGGGACGAGGACGCCATCTCACCTCTCCTCACCTCATACAATTTTCTACACTTTTAACACAATCCTAAAGGGAGGGGATGATGCATGTGAATAACGTTACCAGTGGAGAGAGAGGTAATCCTCCTCCCTCCGTGCTAGTTACTGTCTTCCTCTCTCTCCTCCCTCGGGTTTCAAATTCCTTTATGTAATTTCACCCTTTATTTCAGTAAGCTAGGTGGCCTGGAGCAAGGGCATGGTGTCTCTCAGTCTTGTCCACTCACACACCTTCACCCTGCCCTGCATCACATCACAAACATTAATTTTAGCCCGTTATAACACTGGATATCCCTGATGAACACCTGCGCTGATCCGCCATAGAAATCCTAACAGGGAGTGGGGCAGTTGACAGATCACAGCACTCTCACACACATTATTATTTACTAATCATCATAGCCTTTGGTATATACCTGCAATTCAAAATTATCCTTTTGATATAAAGCAATAGTGAGTCTATGGATTTTTAAAACTAATAGAAAATATTTTATTTGCTCAACTATGAACCCAAGGCGCCAAATTTGAAATTAACTTCGCATTCGGACACATGATGGTCCTTGCCCTCTTTTTAAAAATATTTAGTGTTTTTGCATTTACTATATTTCTTTGGGAAGCTTGTTCCACTGTTCTGTTTCCAATCCATTGTCTCCCCATTTCGCATCTAGCTATAGATCTAATAGGAATCGGAATTTCTCTTTCTTTAATTAATTTGAGCATGTTCTATCTTAGCTACTTATTCTTAATACCTTCCTAAAGTGTTCATGTTATATCTTTTCATTCATTTAAATGCCTCAATCAAATACCTCATGTGTGCTTCCTTTAACTTTTTTAATTGTATGGTTTTGTATAAAAGTATAATTATTATGTCGATTATTATCAGTTTCACAAAGAAAAACTGAGAAAAATATTGGTAACAATTGCAGTTATACAAAAAATAAAAAAATATATTGTTCTCGTGAATATATATTATGGAATCTAGCTAGAATTAAGCAGTCTGCGATTGCACTTAATTTTCGTACCATTACACTACCATATATACAAGAAACACATACTATTATTATACTATAACATAGCTTTACTGTATTTCTTAACAAGACGATTGTTTTCTCGCCAAATGAAAATATGTTACATCCATCGTGTATCTGATAACGATATATGGATTCATAAAGTGTAATAACCTCACACGTTACCACTCTACTGCTAATATTTTGCACTCAGGTTATGTATTGAAAATATCACCAGCAGGCGTGTTGAAAGTTCACCCTTACAGAAGTAGAAGTAAATGGCAGGGAACGAAGAAGTAATAAATAAAACCACACATCAATGTTGCTCCTCCCCTCTTATTACTTTCACATCAGAAAATATAATGTTTTACCTAATATTTTCATGACATCATAATCAAGTAAATTTCGGATAAAATGTTTTTTTCGCCCTTAAAGAATATATATAATTACGTCGAAAATTTTTAAAAGGCTAAAGATCTATTGTACTTGTCAGACCTTGTATTTACTACCGAGTTGCTTGTTTGTTTTGATCCAGAAGACAGAGGCATAAATGGCAATGTTGCCAAATATGGGGAATTTTCCCAAGATATGAAGAATTAGATGTACCAATGGGAAAATTATAAAAGATTGTTTCAAGATTGTATCTATCTATCTATCGATAGCTCCGACGCCTCGCTCCCTCCGGGAACTCCCGCCAAAAGGGTGGCCACGACAGAAGAGTCCAGTTTTCCCTGTTCCAGCATTCCCTCCTCACTTGCTCCATCCCCCCCTCCCCCCATCACATTTCTCTCTCTCACATACTCTTTCACTCTATTCTGCCATCTAACCGGAGGTCTGCCTCTCACACCAGCAGGTCCCACAACTTCGATTCACTATCGTACACCTTCTTTACAATCTCCACACCTTGCATTCTCTCCACATGTCCAAACCACCTCAATGTATTACGCTTCACTCTCTCAACCACTCCACACTCAATGCCAATTGCCTTCTCACTCGTACCACATCTCTTATACACACTCTCATTACTTTTTGCATCCCACCTGGTAAGTCCACATGCTCAGATAACTCATTTCCACAGCACCTATTCTAGACTGATGAGCCCTACTCCATGTCCATGTCTCCGACACATATGTCAGCGTTGGCAGGATTATACTATTTCTCAGTCCCATTTTCACTTCCATACTCACACTTCTACCTTTCATTATCCTCCCCAGTGATCCTATGACCTGCCTGCCCCTCACTGCTCTTTTCCTGAATTCTCCTTCCATACTTCCATCTTTACACAAAACTGTTCCGAGATACTTGAATTCCCTCACCTCCTCCATCCTCTCACCCCCTAAAGTTATCTCACATTCCGTCACAGTTGGCACAACCACTCTATAGGGTGTAGCAAAGTCAATTACTTCTGTTTTGGTCCTCTCAAATACGATCACCTTACTCTTACCAACATTCACCGTCAGTTTTCTTCGCTTACACACGGACTGAAACTCATCCACCACCCTTTCACTCTCGGCCACCAGCACATACAGTGTCATCTGCAAATAAGCTTGCAACCAAGGATCAATTAATCAACTCCATTCAACCTCAGTTTCGCACCCAGGCCCTCCACTTTTGCCTTCATCTCTCTCTCATGCAACCATCCATAAAGATATTGAACAACCATGGTGACATGACACACCCCTGCCTCAATCCTACACTGATATCAAAGTTCTCACTCAAATCACCCTCGACCCTCACGCAAGCTTAATTTTTGCCTCTCTATAGAAGGCCTCAATACCCTCCAGCAAGCGCCTACCAACACCATAAATCTTTAATACATCTGTCATAGCTCTCCTATCAACCCTATCGTATGCCTTCTCCAAGTCCATGAAGGCAGCATACAACTTCCTACCCTTCCCAATATATTTCTCCACTGTTGATTTTATTGCAAAGATCTGGTCCACACATCCTCTACCCTTTCTGAACCTTCCCTGCTCCTCACTGACTTTATTTCCAGTTACTTCTATCAGTCTCTCAGTAAGGACCTTCCCATACACTTTCCTCGGTACATGAAGAAGGCGTATATCCCCTATAGCTACCACACTCATCCCTACTCCCCTTACCCTTGTACAGAGGCACAATTATGGCTCTCCTCCCTGCCTCCAAGACAATGTGCATATAAGCAGCATCCACTCCACTACTTCCTCCCCCCCACACCTCAATTTAATTAATTAAATGTACATGTACTGTACGACTATCTTCAGGAATACACAGGGAATTTTTGAGGTAAATAGGGAAATTCTGATATTGAAGTAGGGAAAATTTTGTCATGCAGACCTGGCAACACTGATAAAAGGTTTGGTGTGGTTCATAAAACTTCTGTGGGAACTGTGGTTGGTGCATTGGAATATCTTTGTTTAGAACTATTTTAATCCAACAAGTATAATCCTCGCTACAATATAAACTCAATGGGCTACATGGTCTAGCTGGGTACAATGTATTTCTGACATTTTATTTTTTCGAATTATCTTTTGACTTTTTGTAGATTCATATATGTACTATACCAAGGGATTATCAGCATTTTCCATTGCTTTATATGATAGTTTAATGAAATAATGGGTAAATATTGAATGAATTACCGTTCTTGGGTTCGGTTTTTCTACCTTCATTACCCACTTATTTAGACCATTCTAAGACTATTTTCTTCTATGGCATTTTCTCCGCAAATGCCCCATTTACAAGATATTCAAGATATTCAAGATATTCAAATGGGGAATTTTGAAATTAGCCTGACCTTACCTGACCTGACCTAACCTAACCTAACCTAGACCACATCAGACTACCGGGACCTAACCTGGGCAGACTACCGGGAAATAACCTTGGTAAAGTACAGAAAATGACCGGGGCAAAATACTGGGACCCAGCCGGATCGGGCAACACTGCTACAAAACGGTAATTCTTTCAATAAATACCAAATAATGTTATTGAGTAGTCGTACGGTAGGTGTAAATAGCAACTCTTGGATTATCGTTATATCTGGCCTGAATTTACAGGTATTTATTGAAAGAATTACCGTATTGTAGCAGTGTTGCCAGATCCAGCTAGGTCCCAGTATTTTGCCCCGGTCATTTCCTGTACTTTACCACGGTTGTTTCCCGGAAGTTTGCCCAGGTTAGGTCTCGGTAGTCTACTGTGGTCTAGGTTAGGTTAGGTAAGGTCAAACTAATTTCAAAATGCCCCATTTGAATATGCCCTATCTTGGAAATGGGGCATTTGCGGAGGAAATGCCATAGAAGAAAATAGTCTTAGAGTGGTCTAAATAAGTGGGTAATGAAGGTAGAAAAACCGTACGCAATAACGGTAATTCTTTCAATATTTACCAGCATTTCCTCTGCAAATGCCCCATTTCCAAGATAGGGCTTATTCAAATGGGGCATTTTGAAATTAGCCTGACCTTACCTAACCTAACCTAGACCGCATCAAACTACCGGGACCTAACCTGGGCAAACTACCGGGAAATAATCGTGGTAAAGTACAGGAAATGACCGGGGCAAAATACTGGGACCTAGCCGGATATGGCAACACTGCTACAAAACGGTAATTCTACCCATATTGGTAATGATAATTAGAAAAAATATATTATATAATTAGCCAATCCTGACCGGCCTAACCAGTAACAAGACCTTGGCGGACCACCGGGAGCTGTAATATTTTATGCGCTTTGCCTGTCAAAATCTGTGCTATGGGGTTTATGTTTGTGCTATGATGATGTTTGGTTCTTAGTTTAGACCTTGCCATGTAGCGGAAAAATGCACCTTGAAAACGCACAAAATAGCCAATTTGATAATACTTTTGTGGGCCAACCAAACAACAAACCTTACCTAAGCTACCCTGGACTAGGACAGCCTTTGAGTCCTAACCTAGTGTAGTGTTCTGTGAGCCAGGTAAGCTCCCGTAGCTAATTTAATGTTCATCAGGACTGGGCTAACCCGTTGGTCACCATTTCATACCAGTACCAAGTTTAAGGTACTTTGTACTTGTACCATATTTTATATTTATAACAGAATGTCATACACGAAAAGATTTTTAGAGGGGTCCAGAACTTCAGAAAAACACTATATTTAGTTTGAAATCCATTTCCATCTTATTCTATGTAAGTACTGTACTGTCAAAGTTGATTATATACGCATTTATATTTACAGGGAGGGATCTCATTGCACTGTATAATGGTGAGTTCCCATGCCGGGCTGCTACTGCTCCTGTTGCAGCTGGTTACCAGACAGGATTACATGTGAACAAAATCAAGTTGGTGTGGCCATGACACCGGACATATACCACGAGAAACAGGTACTGTATATTGCAGTACAATATGCAGTGCACAGTATAGTAGAATACCATCTTGAGGAACAAATCATATTTAATTGAGTATAGGGACACATGGTTTGCACCACAGTGTGTGTGTATATCACTCACTGTAAGTGTTACAATATTAATCCCAATTTTCTGCATGGATTACGAGTACCAAATTGTCATTGTTAAGTGCAAACCTTACTATGGTATTCATTGCTATATTACTGTACTTCTTTTCAGATCAAGGAGCTGTGTGCACTCCACTCTCTGAATAACTTGTTCCAGGATGGTGGGGCATTTGCCAAGAGTGAACTGGACAATATCTGTTATGCCCTCTCCCCAGATAACTGGTTCAACCCTCACAAATCACTTTTGGGTACAGGCAATTATGATATCAATGTTATTATGGCTGCCCTCGTCACCAAAGGCTGTGGCGTTGTCTGGTTCGATAAAAGAAAGTAAGTGGGTCTGTTTGCAAACATGATATGTTCATGCATATTACTTTGTGTTTCTGCATACTGTGCTTACACAGTATTCATTTTGCTTTGAAAGGCATATTGCATATGAACATTTGTATAAGTTGTATTTGTTGAAATGTTTTGAGGATGAGAACAAAAACAAAAAGTGTAATATGTTTTGTATCATTGGCAGGGACCCTCAAGTGATTGTTCTGGATAAAGTGGTGGGTTTCATCCTTAATGTGCCCTCAGAATATCGCCTGGGACCTGTTCAACTTCCACTAAGGAGAAAGCATTGGATTGCAATACGTAACATAAGAGGAATATACTACAATTTGGATTCAAAATTAGAGACACCAGAAATAATAGGAAAGGTTAGTATTTTTTAAATGCTGCATGTATTAACCTTCCGGAAAAGGCAATTACTGTAGAGTATTAACAGTCCTTATGATGTAGCAATACTGTGAATTATGACTTAAGATATGTGATGTAAAAGTACAGTCTGCATTCATGACTTGAAGCTTTCCTTGATAGTTGGTTCATAAGTATTGTATGTAGTCTGAAACTAATATCTTCGACCCACGTCTGTCCAAGAGTCAGAATTCCTTTACAACATCGTTACATCATTATAAGAACCTGTTAAGAGTTAAGGGGCTAAAGTTAACAGAACCTAATATATAGGGATTTTATGAACAAAGATCAACAAACACCATGAAATTTTGCTTTACGTTTCCTTGCATATTAGGAGAATGGGTTAATAATAACTGAAGTTAATGCATATTGTCTTGCAGGAACAAGAATTGATAAATTACTGAAGTTAATGCATATTGTCTTGCAGGAACAAGAATTGATAAATTACTTACGAGAGGAGCTAAAGCACAAAGATAAGGAGCTGTTTGTTGTGGTCACACAAGAGGTGGAGCAGACCCGTGACTGGTGTGCTACCAACTCCTTCAGTACAAACAGTGTGGGTGCCAGGAACATCCTTCCACAAAACACCAGTACAAATAATTTAGTTAATGGCCAAGAGCCTCACCTTGGGGAGGCATTCAACCCCCCAGGACTTTCATATATTGACCAAGAATCATCAGTGCCTGAGAACTGGCTTGTAGAAGAGGCCATGAAGGCTAGTCAAGAGACATTGTAATATAGGCTTGTTTTCAGGAAGTGTCTTGAATGGTTTAACAAACTTAATGGCTGCCAAAATGCTGATTGCAAAATGTTTTTCCTGTGATGTTTGTATGCCCTGTAATGAGGAAACATAAGTATGAATTAGTTGAATGTTTGTATCTTTGTATAGATGAAGAGGTCAGGCAAAGCTCACTTTAATTAATATTTTTACACAAGATTCCAGTATACAAAGTAGTAGCTAAAATAAATTACAAACTAAGAAAAAACAGATGATAGAACTGTTGGGAAAATAGTACAGAGGATGTAGCATAATATACTTTATTTTTCACTTCATTCCTAATACAGTATATTAATTGCATTTATAACTATAAATTTGGCCATTGCTGCAGCAAAAAAAAATTATAATAATAATATTGAAACTGTTGATGTACTACGTGTTACCTCTAGAGTGAGTATAAATCTTTGCAAGACCATGGAAGTGAATTTTTATAATGGTATAATTTTATTAAAATAATCAGATGTAAAATGTATGAATTACTTAGATCTTAGCTACTGTATATAAGCACCCATTACAGTACAGGAAATATATGAATAACTTGTTCAACAGAACAGGAAAACTACAGGAGCTCTGAAGGCTGTGGTAGGATCTGTAGACCGTAGATGAGGAGAATTTATGAAACACTGCATGATTATGCTGTAGCAAAATATTAGTTGTCTATTGATGTGAAGAAGTGAAATTTGAACATTCAAAGATAGATGCAGTAGTAGTGAGATACAGTCACAAGCAAGCGTTCATTGACACAATTTTAATAATGCTCCGATCTGAATACTATATGTCACCACTGCTCTTGTCCTCATTACTCACTTGGTTAATGGATAGCCATAAATAGATACTGGTACTTACTTTTTAGGTTCAAACTTAATGGGAAGAAAATTTGGGTAACATGAGATTGGAGGCAACTATATGTGTAAGGGTCAGAGGCATATTGATGCCAAGGAAAATAATTTTACTTAAACTTTATGACTGTACCTTAATACCCATACTACATAATGAAGTATCAAATAGTTGACGAATAAATACCGTAATTGTGTAGACACTGGAACAAGAAGAATGGAGAAATTTATTATATACAGATATACAGTAGTACTAAAGTGCACAAAATTCCTGTTGCTTTATTTTTTTTCTTTTTCTTAAATCCATGAAGCTTGAAAATCAGTCTTAAATTCAAAGAAATAAACACTGATGAACCCTTTAAGGGCAACATCTTTGTGTCTTGCTTTCCATAAATTCCAGGTAAATATATACTGTACCTTCATATCGACCTGTCTTTCATATAAATGGTACTTCCATAGACGACACTTATTTCATTTCTGACTACTTAAATTTCTGTTTACTTCAGGTTACTTATGATTCCCATTTCCCACTAGAAATCAAACAAGTTCCCTTCAATTCTTTCAGCTGGTTCATAACATGCTCCCTGTATGTCTTGAGTGGCAATTATACACCTCTCATTCCTGTAAGAATATCAGTGTTGGTTTAGAGGACATTCATTGCTGGAAATTTAAAACTTAAGTCATCTATTTAATGTTTTTCTTCAGTGTATAAATTGCTTGTCCGAAATTTGATTATTTTTTGTATAGTTTACTCAGATTATTTCTTTCAGTGGTTTATTTGCATGTGGTCTGAGTAGCCTGTTACTAGAATAACAT
Source organism: Petrolisthes cinctipes (assembly GCA_033782935.1). NCBI lineage: Eukaryota > Metazoa > Arthropoda > Malacostraca > Decapoda > Porcellanidae > Petrolisthes > Petrolisthes cinctipes. The sequence goes on from JAWQEG010006420.1 coordinate 30,075, forward strand.
ACTTGTCTTATTGCTTGGCAGTCACTCAATTGATTTTGTAGGTTTATGCTATCTATGTATCCATTTATAGTTCTGATGCCTCATTCACTCTAAATATACTCCCTAAAGGAATGACCATGGCATAAGAATGAAATTTTCCTAGTTAGTATATCAAAAAGAAAAGAAATAGAAGCAACTGTATTTTTGTGCACAGCCGTATAACAGTATAGAAACATGATTACATAGGTGAATTAGTGCCATAGATCCTATGAATAGTAGAATATAATTTATATTAGGTTTATTCTGGTGAAGTAAAGGGACAAGAGAAGTAAGGAGGAAGTCAGTTTGGTGGAACAGTAATGTCAAAGAGTGCAGGTGGGGATAGTAGATTTAGATGAGTGCTGCTGTTACTGTATGTCAGAGATGAACTTTTGGAGATGATAATTATAGTCATCTAAGAAAAACTCAGGATATATTGTCAGGCAGTAAACTGATAAATATGAGAGTAAGAAAACTGTGATTTTGACAGATGATTAGCATTATTGGGAGAGAATAAGCACTCCAAAAATATTGGTGTCACAGGTTCTTGGTAGTGGTTGAATATTTGATTACCCAGGTAATGACTTTCCTTCAGTGTACGATATTGGTCTCATTTAAAAAAAAATTCATATTCCCTTTATGAATTTTGTACCTACTGTGAACTGTAGTGTGTATTTTTCTTAAATTATCTCTTACTTTGATTCATTGCCAGAGGGCTGTAATTGCTTGGGACTAGAACATTATTGTATAGAGGGAGGAAAAATCTAAAGGAAATGAAAAATACAAGCTTCATCCTGGTCAGTTTCTACCACATACACAGTATACTTTCTTAATTAACTACCAAGAGGAAGTGGATGCAGAGTTAAAATTTATGTTCATTCAAAAGGTTTACTACCTCACTGCCGTTGTCCAACTTGTTACTAAAACTTCAGGCTGCAAGCTTATATATATATATATATATATAAGATTTGTTTTATTTACAGGCTGATGCTATTGCAAAATATTTGCTTAATTAAGTTATGGAGTAATGCTTACGTATTTACTTCCAATACCAAATATTGTATTCATATACAGTATGGTTCCTAAGCTTCCCTAAATACTGTCTTGTACAAGTCCTTGTGTTCATGCTTATTCTAATATTTTTTTTTAATTTTAGCTATGTTACATAGTCAGGTAGAGAGCAAACATCAACCTATGTAGCTGTTCCTTATCTTGAAACAAGTGAGCCTGATTTAATTGTTGTCTGTTGTATCAACAGGTAAGATGTTTAGAGACTGTGATGGTATTACTGCTTGTAAAGAACTGAACTCCCTAACCAGCTGTTAATATTGTAATGTATATTTCGGGGGAAATAGTGTACATGGATACTGGTACCTTTTTGTACAATATTGTTCAAGTTACTGGAGAAAATTTTATTATGTGAAGCCTTACAACTAAGATGATGAATAGCTATATTAGTATTTATATGTAAATATTCTTAGTCATAAACTATATTAAAGTTTTAAAGTACTGGTGAAGTAGAACATTAATTCATGAATATATAAAGACTCATGTAGACTGAGGTGCAGTACTGATAACTAGTCTCTGACCATAGGTTCTGAAGTTCTGTAGGATAGTGAGAATTCTTTCAGTGTATTGGTCACCTTTCTTATATTACATTTCCCTCTTATGTATACCTGTCCTCTGTAGTAATTTCAGGCAATATCTTTATGTAATTTTGTGCCATATGGCTGTAGTAGCTTGGTACTTGATTGACATGACATTATGAACTTTATAAGAACCCCTTTCATCCAAATTAGTTCTCTTAATAATCCTTCAAGGCTTCCATTCTGATTTATGTTCCTTATATATATTCCTGTCTCACTATGTGTACAAAGTTAGTGTGAATGTGTGATTATTTTGGTTGTAATGTATTTTCTGGAGAGGTACCCTGATGATGTCTTAAGATACTTACTAAATTCCGTGATAATGTCTTGCAGTGACATGCACAAAGTTGGGGGTCAGAGGTTTATACCGATAACATTGCATGATTGAATATTTAGTAATGGTAAATATTTCCTACCTGTATGCATAATAGAAATTTTCATTGTTGAATTTGATTGTATTAGAGTAATATATACTGTAGTGTGTAATGAGAAAAGATTCTAATGTTGGTAGTTTGGATTTTTTTTTTTTTTTAATAGCATCATTATATCACATAAGAGGATGTTTCTGTGATGTGATCCCTTGTGCAACCTGTGCATGCGATTATTTACCACACTTAAATTTTGTTAGTAAAATGTTTTTGATGCAAGAATACTTAGATGTGTATATATTACTTTCAAGGAATATATACATCTTTTATATTACCATAAATAAAAAATCAAAATACTCTACTGTAGTTACACTAGATATATATCTTAATGAGCATTTAAAGTTTTGATTGCTATACAATAGTTAATTCTCCTTCCCCCTTCACACACATCAATATTCTTGCCCCACTGCTTTCCTTTCATACTATTAATCATAAATGTTGCTCAGATTCAGCTGAATTCTAATGCATTACAGTGAACACTGTTGTTGGGATGCACCCCAGTGTAACATTTCAGTTTACCTTGACATCTCATAACCAGATGAACAAAAAACGGAGGTACAGTTGGGGAATAATGTATCTGAACACTGTTGGCGGCTTCTGGCAACTTCTGGCAACATCCCCAAAAGTAAACACATCAATGAGGGAAAGTATTTATGAATTGAAGGATAACTTATATTTCACTGTCTGGTTGGTCGAGGTCACCCAATATCAGTTATCGTTATGTAGTAATGAATAAATTTTGTCTATTACTAACGTGTTTATCACTGACTGTTACCAGAAGCCGGCAACGGTGTCCAGATACTTTGTTCCCCAACTGTACAATACAATATATTTATTTCCTACAGAGCAATTTAGAGTATTCCATAAAGTTTACAGTACTTAGGGGAAATACCCAAGTTACTCAACAGCATACCATATCACCTATCTATGCTAAGAAACTCAGATTGGTAGTGAAATATGTTCAAATAATCTGGTACAGTAATTGCATATTCTTAGACTGTTTTATCTCTTACTACCCTATTTTATCTTTGAACTTTTTACCCCTGGAAAGTTTGGAATACTATACTCTTTCAATAAAGATTTATATCTCAAATTGTGAGTTTAATATGTACTTTATTTTGGGGCATGATTAATGTAACCATGAATGCATCATAACCTGAATTGGAGTTCTGTAGCTTTCTTGCCAGTTCTAGTCCCTAGAAACAGTACAGTAAATCATGAACAGCAAGGTATATGATTCCCACTCATCCTTTGATTCATTTGATTATACTGAAAATCTTTCAGATTACCTCATGTCAAAGTTTAACACTGTCACATGGATTAAAGCACTGAAGATATGAACGAAGATGATGGGCAGTATGACTGATACAGCTATTTACTCTATTTGATATGAAATTAGCTACAGAATAAGGTTTCAATAATACTATTAGCTTTTTCATTATTAGCCTGGAAATGTATTATTCTAAAACACTGGTGGAGGTAGTTCTTACAGACATTTCATATGAATTTTCAAAAGTATAAATGCTACCATTACTTTGCAAAATACAATTACATTCATAATACTGTAAACTACAACAATGAGTTTCTCCCAAAGAATTCATATAAATGTTACTAGAAATGAGAATGAGAGGCATACTATTGAACACCATCTTGATTTAACACTACGGAAGAACTTTGTGCTTTGAATTGCACCCTGTATTGTATATACAGTTACTGTATTACATTCAGTCGTCTTAATTCTATACAGTAAATACAAACTTGGCAGTGGATACATTACAATAACCACATCATACTAGGCTTATGAGGAATGTAAGAAATATACTTCAACATATTGAAAGTATGAATATTTTTGTTTAAGCACCAATACAAGTTACAAGCGTCTGATTCGTGCCCCTTATACAGTACTAATGAAGGTCCTTATATTTCCCATTACTGTGCTGTACAGACTGCAAGAATTATCAACAATTCTTTTGGATGCAATGCCTGCAAGTAATAGCAATGTCATGATGTGCAAGAGAAGAAAACATAAGAACATAGGATTAGTGTGCAATGTGTCTTGAGTCCTTCAATTAGTCCATACTTTTGACATTGTGCTGGAGCAAGGTTTAGCTTTCCATGTTGTTGATGATACCATGCCTGGGGATACTTACTGTATAGTACTATACAGTACTATTTCCTCTATTATTATCATCTTTGCTATTACTGCAACAGGTCTATAATATAATCATAATGCCAGGCAATATGAGGCCATATGGCACAAGCAAGAGTGAGCTATTCTGGTGATACTGTAGTTTTATCATGTTCCTTGACGAGAGATTTTTTTCTTCTACTGAACAAAAATTATCATAGTATACCATGAAAACAGACTAAGAATGACAAGTGAAACTGACAACAAGATTACACTTCATTCTTCTGTGTAAGTTATTTTACTGTACAATAGAAAATATGGCACAACAGTACAGTACTATGAAAATAAAGGATGCTACAAACCTTTTAATGATGTGGTCACTTTTCCTTATACAGAACTGGGTACTACATACTGTACATACTGTATTGCTATACTATACAGTATTATAAAACTGAAAATTTTATTCTTCAAATACCACTTTCTAAGGCAGCTGTATACATAATTTTTTTTTTTTAGATTTCACTTTGCTGCATTTCACCTGAGCATACAAGTGAAAGGTAAAGTAGCCTATAACTCTGGAAGCCACAAATTAAAACCTGCACAAACCTCATGGAAGATGGCAAGTCTTTTCAACAAATGTTAATTCTACAACATATAAAAGTCACTAGTAAAGTTACTCCTAAAATATAAGGTACAGCCATGGCTGAAAGTCCATGAGCAGGGGGTACAGCTATCTCTTCTAATTTTAAAAACAAAAAATTTGCCAAAACAACATTACTGTACTAACAATTCGTTCAGCTGCGAGCTGCCACAGTTATGAGGAATTTATCTCGTTCGGGCTCTCTACCACCCCATGCTCATGGACTTTCAGCTATGGCTGTACCTGTAATCTGAAAATCCATCTGAAGTAGGATCTCTTCATACTCTCTATTTCTATTTGAATACTTAATTTTGGTGTACTTGGTAAAAGCATTATAATTTCATGGCCTTTAATAGAATATTACTTTTATTGTCTTAAAAGTATTGGTATTTACCAAGAACTTTAGATTATTATAACACAGATAATGAAGGAATGGTAATTTTTATTACTGCTAAATAGAGATGGACCCAAGGCAACCAAAGCCTTACTGTTCACTTATCTTACTTTATCCTTATACATTTCTTCTGAAAAAATATCTACAGTATCTGCCTATCTATGTCTCTACCTTTTTCTTTTGCCAGATACCTTGATCCCTAGGGGATCAGCCCCTAATTTCATTTTTTTATGTATCCCTACAATTGTATAAGCCTTTACTCTTAATAATAAATATATTTATTACTTAGGCCTGACCACCTCATCTGGACTATCAGGTCTGTGTAGTATGTTTGGCTGTGTAACTTTACGTAACTATCAGTTCTTCCACCATCCATTCATACACACTGTTGATAACTCTTAAATCTTTCACTCTACATTTATCCCATAATTATATTCTTACCATCTTATAGTGCTTCTGTTAATGCATCCACATCAAGACCACATAATTCACAAACTTCCTAATTTTTTAATTCTTATAATTCCCTCAAACTGACAGACAGGAGATAACATTACCACTCTTCTCACTCGAGTATTTAATTTCTAATAACAAATTCTTCACTTCCATATGTTAGCTAAAACTATTCATATTTCAATGACTGCTACAAAACATAGCAAAGTGAGTAACAAGAATGATGTTAACCTAAAGGTAGATATAAACCAGCTCTACTTTGTGACAAATCTCTCCTGCTTATCAATCACAGTACTGTATAATATTCATGTGGTAGCCTAGCAAGAAGAAAATGGACATTTAAGTAATATTCTGACCACTCTGTAACGAAAATAGTATGAGCAACATCAATTTGGATACCTACTCAATTGCATCCTGTAGCAACATTAAAGTGGGTGTTAATGTCAAAAGAAATATATCACTTATGGAACCTTCCTTTTTATACGTCATGAAATGCTGATCAAACTCTGCAATATAAAGATATTACTGCATTTGTTTCAACTTGTTTCTTTTGCACTATCTCTTTCTGAAATGCAGAACAATAGAGCCAATCTGGGTATTCACATAATATTACCTGTACTCCAGAACAATTGATTCTATAAACTTTATACAGCATACTTAATATTTATGAGTATGTCTAACAGTTGTGTAAGTAGTGTACAGTACCCAACAAGTGGATCTGATAACTTATGCACATTAATCCCAACAATTGTATGGCATTTCTATTCATGGTACTGTACAGGTCAGTAACGATACAGCATTGAGGGTAATACAACAATTGGGGGTAAACCAAACCTGGTCATTTAATTATAAAATAAAATGTAACTATTTTAACTATCTGGACGTTGAATATATGCTTTCAAGAGCAACCGTTTAGTACCAGGTATGCATAGTGTGAGGCATTAATAACTCTGTTAACAGGGATGATTATTAAGTGCAACAAAATGTATTAATATCATTGTAATGAATATTACGAAACCTAAATAATATATCTAACAAGCTACTGATCCTTGTATACTCAGGAGTTTCATCCCTCTCCATCTACGAAAGTTGCATAAACGGGGTCACAAAATGGTATTCATAACTTGATAAGTCGAAATGGGTAAAGAGTGAAACTTGCACAATTCTAAACATGATAGCATGCATGGATAAACAGTTTTCAACCAAAGGCTTTTTTATGATATATGTAATTCTGTGATCTGGTTTACCCTATCATGAGCTCATTATGAGCTCATTCAAAAATTGCAGTTATATTCGATTTATGAAGTAACAAAATAAATGAAGTTATTGTATAGTATTAATGTTAATTACTGTCTTTCAGAGCCATCAATGGTATTAATCTGAGTCTTTGTTATACTTTTAACTAAGCCTATTGACATATTGTAGAACTCATATGTGAAGCTTGCCAATTATAGAGCCATGAGAAGTTTTCACAATTTGCTTAGAGTACAATAGTACTGTATAACAATAAATGCTATTTATCACTGTGCGACCTAAATAGCATCATTTATAGATATAGATATATATACTGCATATAAATATAAGTATAAGACCTACAGCACTGCAAGGCCATGTTATAATCAATATGGTGAAGAAGTACTACAGCAGGATTAAGAATAATACTTGCATTCCAGCAACAAACCAAAAATATTACCCTCATAAAAAAAAAGATATATACATTAGATAAACCAGGTTCTACTAATTAAAAGTACAGTAGTAATAAAAATAAGAAAATTAATAAAAACATTTACATCACAACAACATACTGCAATTAAAATTACTATAAGAGTCATTACCACTAGACATTCAAACATCAAATATAAAATCTAATGCTAAGTTATCAGTCAGACTTAAACTACAACATGCATATATTGTACATTCATGTTCCTCACACCCATCAGTATTGCGCTACTCCCAATCATACATGCTACACTTACATTCAATAAATGCATGTTTCACAGCAGCCATATAAATAGCTTTTGTTATTCATTTGTGCTTAGTCATTAGTTCAAATCATTACCTATAAACCAGCTGCTATGAAAATACTGAAGTCTGCATTGTGACCTTTTGCAGAAATATAGTGCAATCATGTCCCTTGCGTGCTTCTACTTTGTGACTCGCGTCCTTCACACCAAATATTCCATAACCACTAGTTCATGGCCTTCAGGAACAGAATGGCTCATCACAGTCCAAACCATTACATCTCAAAATTTTCCGCTAATCATGGCAGCATAAGCAGGGCCCCCAGGTCAGTCAAATTATTTTTCCATGGGCTTGTAAGGTTGCCCTTCACAAAATTCAGTACTTTATGATAACAAACTGGGATAAAATTAATGCAACGGACATGACTGCACTATAGTCAGAAAACCTCTTTCTGGGAAGTGCTATGATATTAGAGCACATCCCTGTCATGCAATCTTTGGTATGATTAAGAAAACTTATAAATACAGTACACTTAAATTTCATTTTTTAGACCTAACATAATGACCTTGGTTTTCATATAGCAGCAACTACAGACTAGATACATTATACTAAACCATATGAATTCCAAAACTCGATATAATAAATTCTTTACACTAAAGATACAACTATACCATATAATAAGTCTTATCTTTAAATTGGCTTTACTGTACCAATAAAATCTGTAGTATGAAAATTAAAGGGGCACTTGATAAGACTTTTGCAGAGATGAAATTTCCTGATGCACAAGAAATTTTACTGGATGAAAATGTTACCTACCAGCACTAAGTGATTAGTAGATAACCATGGTACACAGTATCTGAAAACTGTATACTGTACTGTACTTTGCTACCACTGTGCCACTAAAGTTTTTAAATATGATAACAACTGGTGATGAAAAAGGTATTATAAAATATAATTCATTCTTGCATCAACCCATAAAGATTGTTAACTTGTCTCACCTTACAGAAGTATTTGGCATGATGTGATGAACAAGGCTGGGCATGAAGGAAGGCCTCAAACAGTGTCCACCATGTGTACAGTTACAGGTACTTCAATAATGTTAGGTCCTGTACGCTTACCAGCTGGAATGATTGTTTGAGAAGGATCAACAGCTGCCATAGATGGTAGAGATGCTACACCACCACCATCTCTTGGTGATGGAGATGGTGGAGGTGACCAGCTTGACGTTGAAGGAGGGTCATCAGGAACAGTAAGTCCACTAAGGCCCCCTAGGTCAGCATAATGAGGATTGTCTGGGTCATCATGAGGTGTCATGGTGGAGTAACCCTGGTCACTGGAGTCAGTCAGTCCTGGGGGGCGGCGGTACCCTGGGTTCATTCGGTATGGACTCACCACTGCTGCTGCAGCGACCGCACTTCCTAATCCAACACCACTGATGTCACCTGCATAGAACATTATTCATCAACGTATAGGTCAAAACAAATACAGTACAGAAGCTGACAATGAAAGTAAAACATGCACATAAAATACATTTTTACATATGAAAAATGGGGTTATATCCTTTCTGCCTTACCCAGCAAATCTTCATCTCCATTGTCAAGATCATGGGTAGGTTGTGTCTGGTACAGAGAGTGATGGGGTGGGTGGGGCTGCAGACTGGCTGGAGTGTAAAGGGATCGCCCATTCCCACTACCCACATGCTGACGGTAGCAATACACAGCTACTGCCACCATCATGAACACTGCCATTATTCCACCAGCAACTAGGGTAGGATGGTAACACAGGTTGTGATAAGGACACATTGATAATGAAAGCTGGGGCAGAGTGGAAAAACTGTATAATTAAAAGAAAAATGTATTACTGGCTAATTGTGGAAAATAAATCTTAATAACCAAATATTTCCCTAACCATTAGATTACTGAGACTGCAAATATAACCTCTTAATATAGGTGAATACTTACCTGGTCCAATAGGGTTGCCTGACTCGCCATGAGTATTGTCTGAATGAGGGAGGGTAGCCAAGCCATGTGGATATGGTGAAGGGCCACCCAAAACTCCATTGTAGCACTGGTGTGAGGACGTACAGTATGGGTGCGAGATGGGAGACTCTCGATCTGCCTTGACGTGGCACCACACACATCCTGCCACACCTAGGCAGCTTTCAGGTGTAACGTAGATAGAACAGGTTGAAGCAACACATGGAGCCAGGTGGGACAACAGACCAATGGAATATTGGAGAGGAGTAACAGCCTCAGGTGTGCGTGGGCATGTTGGAGCCAAGTTTGGAGGCTGTGTAGCCAACTCTAATACCCGTGGCCCTCCCCCATCATTACTAAAGTATGTCTGCCAGATCTGGTTGCGAATACCAGGGGTATGGTTAGAGTGGCCAGGTGGTGGGATAGGGAGAGAAGTGGGTTGGCTTGTTGGATCTCCATGAACACCACCAGAGCATGGGTTGGGAGACAGAGGACATTCACAAGGACACTCACAAGCCCCTGCCTCCACCAACTGACAGTTTAGGCACAGGCGGTCATCCTGGAGAAAAAAGTGCATAAGTTTAAAATGCCACAAAATATGAATAGTGGAGTCCCAAACTTACAAAGGTTCTCTTTTAGGAAGAAATATACATGCTAAAAAGTGTAAACATATAAAGAACACGGATAATGTAAGCGTGCATGTATGGAAGTGAGTTACCATGCTGCAGGGGCAAAATGCAACAGCAGGTGCACAGGTCTGGTTGATGATACCCAGAACAAGGTTGGTGGAGGGAACTGCTGCCAGGGCATACTGCAAACATGAGTTGTCCACCTGTTGCCAGACAGAAAAACAAATTTGAACAGTATAATAAAAGACTAAACAGAACATATACCAACTATCTTATCTGTCATTATATTAATATTATTGTTCCTAATATCATATGAATTCTACTCACAAGAAAAAAGCCCTTTAGCCCCTCCCCCCTCAAAAAAAAAAAAAAAAAAAAAAAAAAAAAGTGCTGGAAGTAAAAACATATAAAAAGCAAAAAATGTGGTTAAAAACCCTAGATCTGGCTTGAGCAGTAATCTTTGCAGAGACTTTACCTGAGCAGCCCCTGGTGCTGGCGAAGCAACCACCTGACCCTGAGGAAGGCGGAGAGAATAATGGCGTTCACTGGCACCACGCCACCACCGTCCACACCAACCCTTAGTTAGCAGTCCTGCCCCACCACCTAACAACTCCATTGATACCACTGGCTCCTGTGGTTAAAGTAACAGAAGTACTGTTTAATAATAGCTTACTATATCTCATAGAGAAAATCAGAAAGAAAGTAAGGATGTAGTTAGTCATGATTATGATTAGTGTACTGAAGCATCAGATACTGTATGATGCAATATGCATACCATACACATGGCTTTACTCTATTGTACAAAGTATTATTTTGTAATCACTCCACCATAACTAGAAAGGATTCAATGGAGCATATATCATTGCTACTGTCACACATCAGCAACTCACAAATACACCTGACTTGCCTGGTGTGTAATATGTGGAGGGACATTGGTGGCAGGTGTGTAGGAAGAGGAAGGGGCCAGGAGGGAGGGGTGGGCCACCAAATACCCTTCAAGGTCTACCAAGAAGCACCTCACTCGTTGTCCATCCTTATCTGTACCATAACATACTTCAAATATATTATCACAACAGGGAGGAATTGGGTAGCATGAGGCCTCATTGTCATATCCAGTAAAGTGAAATATAATCTCACTCAATAAGGTGACATGTTAAAGGAAAATCTCAGACATTTATACTTTGAACTTAGGAAGCAAAAGCTTAAATGTCATCAAATTAAACTTCTAAGCTCATGTCCACCAAAGCTTATGTCATATATTTTTAACTCCAATATTCAATTAACAAAGTCACTTAGACACTCTGAAATACACAGCCATTATTCTTCCTTTACAATGTATATTTTGATAGAATTATGCTTCCAAATTTTTCTGCCTATAGGAAGAAATAAATAAACACTACAATTAAGAGAGAAAACAAACAAATGATGGTCATCTTCTCTACAGGTAAACAAATTTTCACCTGGATGTGGTGTTTGGCCACAAGCAGGTTCAAGGTCCAGTAGCAATTTGTAGAAGTAACCCAAGGTGAAGTCAGCTGCCAGTACAGCCACTACAGGATCCGCCGGTGAATGCATGGTAGCTGATCCTCCCTGCCAATCAATACATAAACTATAAACCTCTCCTAAAAAGAGTGTCAGGGTAGCCTCAATAATATGTATTACATACCCCATATGCAACTACAGTAATAGCATTATATTCAATACATACACAGTAGCTATACAATACAATAACTGCACACACTATAAATAGATGCACAGCATAAAGGACATCATACATTATTTAAGCTAAGGCTCACATACACTATCAGCAATATATTCAAACTCTAGAAATCCATTTACTGTACTTAGTGTGTAAGCCCAATATATGTAATTGATGGCTGTCATCTTAGTGGTGCAATCTTTCACAAAATTCTTTTCATAGTCTTAAAATTATCAAGAAAGTAGTACTATATCAAATACTGCTTCAGGTTTTGGAGGCATCTGCCTTCCTCTTCAGCAGTACAGAGTAAATGAATGTACTGCGGAAGAGGAAACATCCAGAATAAATATTTTCTGTCTAAAAAAAGTGGGTTTTTCTCAGCATGCTGCTCTTCACATCATTGTGAATTACCACTCCACTGCTTCAAGTACTGTACTTAATATGGAAAAATGCAACAAGCATTTGTTACGAACCTGGTATACAGTGTGAGAGATAGTGACAATGAAACCAGCTCCACCAGGGTCAAGGTAAGGAGGAGACACAATCACTTTGCCAGGGGATGCCAAGGCACCCAGGTACCACCCTTGGGAGCGAGGATCAAAGCTTCGGTCCATCAGAGTCCCAGGATACATCACAGTCACTCCTGATGGAGCTGCAGCATACCTTAAAAAAAAATAAAGGAGGAATATGCAAGTGATGGAGGAAAAGGATCTTATGGAAAGTATACACAAATAGATCTGCTAAAAATGTGGTAGCAAGTGCAGGAAACACCTGTACAGCAAATACTGTACAGAGCAAATACCAAAGAGCATGTGGCTTGAATAGGTGGGATGAGGAGAGCAATGAGAGTGTGTTTGAAAGATGTGATTTGGGTATAAAGGTGTTAAGTAAGCCTGGAGCAACTGAGAAAGGGTAAAGCAGAATACATAGAGGTGGTTTGGATATGGCTATGTCACAGCTAATGTATATATTGATAGATAGGTACATATATTTTTTAGTAAACTTCCATGTCAAATAACACACATATAATTAAACATACATATAAATACCTTCTAATTATGTATTTACTGAGGCTGCTAGTCTGCAACTTGCTTTCCCAGAAGTCTGATATTTGGTAAATTGCGGTTGCATCAGTGCGTACGGGAAGCCTGAGACCAGGGTTGGCTATGAGTTGGGTGGTGTCACTGAGGAAGGCTGTCACACTCTGCACTGCACCCATAGTCTCAGGTCCACCTGCCATTTGGCTTAGCGGTGAAACATAGGAGCCCACCGGCAGAAACAACGTGCTACCATCTGTGCACAAACATAGATAATACAGTCCCATCTATACAATAGGATTGTGTAAAATAGTCTGCCATTAATCCCTTATATACAAAGGACAACAAAAGATGATGCGACATGTCTTGCTGCAGAGACTTTGGACATTAATAGACATGGTCTACAAAAAACTGCTTGAGCTAAGACAAAGTACAGTTCTGTATCTCCAGAATTATTTTTGCAGCTGCCTTACAATATATTTCCCAGCCATATAAACAAACCCTTTGACAGTATGCATTCCACATCTTAAATTCATCAAGGATACCCACCGAGTGTTGCCATCTGGTTGAAGTGACGACAAACTCTTGCTTTGCTTGGGGGTATGAGGTCTAAGCGGTGAAAGAGTGCAGTGGGTGGAAGTGGGGGAACACTGCGACTGAGTCTCTTGTGAGGCGTATTACTGTCTATCCTCGCTACCACAAACACCCATCCGCTTACGGCTGATCTATGCCAGTAATAATGCAACTCCCCTTTCTGTTGAAATATTTAACAAGGGTTTAAAATAGTCTCCCTTTTCCTACTGGACAGTACAGAAAGTGTTTGGAGAAGGCAAGGGACAATGAAAGAACAGATGAGTCTAGGGTCCTGAAAATGGTATGTGGAAGAGATTATGAACGACAAACAAGATGGGGAAGACTAAGGGGGAGAAGGTACTATTGCTGCCAGTTGGTCTTCGCCACCCTCTTCTTGCCAACCCTATGATGTGGCAGCATCGCATTCATGGATATACAAGTTGCCTAGTAAATCATTACCTTTGCTGATAATACTCCAAAAACATTAATATCGTATTAACGAGCCTAATGAAGGTTATATCCGAGCTGAAGGTTTGTCTGATGTATCAGAGGATAAGAAAATGAAATAGGAAATAATTTTGCTTCATACTACATGCCATTTAAATGTGCAACATATTATAGGGAACCTGCAGACTGCTTTATCTTCTCCTTTTCTCCGAGGAATGAACCCTGGAGCATGACGGATTACCTTGACGTGAGGCATCTGCATTGTAACACATTCAAAACTAATTTTATCTTCTTTACTCTAATGGTTATTCGTAAATATGTGAAAATATATTTGCTAGATATAATAGAAGTGTGAATAATTTCATCCATATTAGATAGTAGTCATTGACCCATAAATGTTAAAAAAATGAAATAGTGCCACATCTGGCCTATAAGAATTATACAGTAGCTTCAAGAAATATCCACAATGACACAAACCAATATATGTAAAGCCCATAATAGGCTACTCGAAAAAAATTATTCTAGCCCAGAATGATAGATCTTCCTGAGGACAGCATTGGTCAAACTGAAGTCTGGCACCATGACGCCTCTCATCTAAATTTTCTTCCACAGCAGCAGTCCTGTTACTTTACAGTGGTATGACTAAACTTGGTTGTTCTGATGGCTTGTCTGCAGTTATTTTCCACTTTTATATCTGTTGTAATAAGTTTTTAACATCAATGCACCATTCAAATATAATGGTTTCCGTTGAAATGCTTTAAAATTATATTGTTGGAGTGCATTCAGTAGGATAGGAAATGCTCCTATTGACTGAACTGTGTTTTCAGAGACAAATAACGCGATATTTCCTCGATTCATAACTCTGAAACTCGGATGAATTTAGGTAGTACAGTATGTGGTTTTGTTAGTCATGGAGAGTATGTCATTTGGTATTTAATCAACGGATATCATTTATGATTGACGTATATTATGTTTTGATATATGACACTTTAGCTTTTTATATGCATATAAGAATTATCATAAACACTGAGAAGATCATTACTGGTTATGAGATGTTACCAACAGAAAATGTCTATTAGACAACTAGTACATCCACAAATGTGACAGTGCCACATCATTGTGTTAGCCAGAAGAGAGTGGCGACAAACTCCTGGCTGCAGTAGTACAACAGGGTAGGTCAGTCACTAAGCATTGTCAAAGAAATTATGAATTGAGAATAGTGTAATAAAAAATAAATTACTCAGAGATTCTCTATGAGGTGTGTGTGTTAGTGCAAGCAACTTGACAGTTCATGGAATAGCCTCTTTCATCATCAATACCCCATTTCCTGTTATCGAGGGATTTCATTTCACCTA
Source organism: Petrolisthes cinctipes (assembly GCA_033782935.1). Classification (NCBI taxonomy): domain Eukaryota; kingdom Metazoa; phylum Arthropoda; class Malacostraca; order Decapoda; family Porcellanidae; genus Petrolisthes; species Petrolisthes cinctipes. The sequence goes on from JAWQEG010006420.1 coordinate 45,457, forward strand.
GGGTATATGAATCACCTATGTTGTGGATGAGTGTCCTTATAGATGGGAGCTGAGAATTTTATTGGGTTAAAAAGGGAAGTGAATATGAGCATGGCTGGGTATTCTGTTCCTGTCTGGTTTTATGATATTTGTAATTCCTCCCTCGGCCTGCAGCCCTCCACCCAGCACTGAAACAAAGGAAATGGGGTCATGTTGATTGACTTTGCAGAGTAATTAATATGCATGTACAGTCGGCATCAGGAATTCATACATATTGGTTAAAAGGGGATTTTATTCTGCACATAGTATCTGTAGGCATTGTTCTGCTGACTGATTCAAGTATTACCTAAATAACATTACTAGAAGCCTGTTTTGTGTTAGAAAATTAATATACTAAATTTTTTAGTTGTTAAGAACTCTTGATGTCACAGTGGTGTATACAAATTCCTGAGGCCGACTCTACATGCATGTGACTGTGTGTATGTGTGTGAGACTGACCATATTGGTGGCAGAGTGCTGTGAAAGAGGAAGTGAGGTATGTGCTGTAGGACGTGCCAAGAGCTGATGCCGCACTCTGGTGAACCCGTCCACTTGCTCCACCAATGTCACATCAGTACCAACCAGCGGCACTGTCCATGTCTCTGGCCGTCCCAGTTGAGGATGCCCCAACACACTACCTGCACACACACATCCATCCTTAGCTATGTTAACAGTATGGTAAACCATGCACTTTTAAATAGAAACAAGTACACACACACTGTCTTTATCTCTCACTCTGCCTAAGGGTTACCTAACACACTTCCTGCACAAACTCAACAATCCTCATGTAATATACACATACAAACACACAAATATTATAAAATCTAAATCATACTAACCATCTCATATGAGACAAAAACACAAATAAAATTATCAAAAGTCGTAAAACAAAGCACTGAAAGCTGTAAAGGTGAGAACATGAAACATATATTTTACCTTGAGCATCAACAGCAAAAGCATAAGACTTTGCTGGGGATGTGTAGTGGGTGACATCCTCCAGTAGGGTAGCCAAAGATATATCCATCCCAACAAGTCCCATCACTTTTCCCTCTGCTGTTTCCACTGCACAACTAACAGATACTACTGTCTCTGTAAAAACAAAACAAAAAAACATAATAATATTAGACTGTACAGTAATATCATTCCAGTCCAATATTACCTTGGGAACTGTGGAGATTCTTTGAAATTACTCAAGGGTTAAAATTAAACAATACATCAACTTGCTGAAAGTGAGATGGACTGACCTCTACCATCAAGATCCCAGCGAGGTTCTGAGATAATGAAAGTCTGGTGTCGGGTGGATGTGGGCGGGCGGACAACATCATACAAATTACTGACCACTGGAGCTACACTGAGTGTTGAGTCCAGCCCTACCACTGTCCCTGGTGCCTGGCCCCTTCCAGGACCTACCCCACCTTCAGCCCCATAAGCCTCAAAGTTCTGCTCTGCTACCGCCTCCAAGAACTGACGCTCAAGGGAAAATTCACCTGCAACCAAATTTGGAACAATAATAACATAACTACTAATCATCATCAACATTCAGCAAAAATAATGCTGAAAGAAGACATTTGTTTACATACTGCTCAGATCATACTAAATAATTTCTGTGAAATGTTAACAAGTCATGTGATATTCAATTCAATACAAGGCACAATCACAGCAACACATACGGTTATTAAGTCCAAGGGCAAGTGTAGAGATGACGATTTTATGGGAAGTGTCAGTGAGGGCATTAGCTAACGAAAGAAGCACCTTCCTGGCGTGCCTTCGTGAACCCACTACTCCTCGACTCACATATATTAATAGTACTCCTTCCCCTGCCCCAAGGCCAGATCCTCGGATCAGTTCCAATGCTGCTGTCAACCCTAAAGTGTGATTCGTTGGTTCTGGTAATAAGAGAAGGACAAGAGGGTTAACATGTCTTAAGCTGTATATTCATTACAATTTACACTAAAGAGCAATATAAAAAATACCCATAGTAAAACAACTCATCATAAACTTTACTATAAAATTTATGTAATCAAATCACTTTTGAACCTGTAACAATTACAACAAATATTAAAACTCTACAAAATATTTAGAAAGCCCACACAAATAAAAAATCAATAATCCACCACCTTCAACTCCTACAGCATGATAAAAAAAAATGCCTAATACCCGATATTGGTAGAGAAAAGTTAAATACATAAAACAGATTGATGCTAAAGAATTCTATCATACCATTTTGAATTTCCATGTAGTCAAGAAAATGTCTTGCGGTTTGTAGGACATGGTGCGTGGCAGGAGTGAGAGCAGATCTCATACAGGGTGCAGCCGGTCGAGCTACACTGCCTGCCACACCCACCACAGCCACCTGGTCATGCCGGGACAGTGTGGCCAAAACCTGATATCCTGTGGTCATAACATGGTATCAGCATAAAAAGTTAATTCTATTTATTCTAAATATTCAGAAAATACACAATAAACTTTACAGCAATAAATCACTTGAACTGTTGTTGCATAGGAGATACATCTTTAACGTGAGATAAGATGAACTCTTTATCTATAACTACGGTGGCTACAGTTATTTGGATTGATCAACCCTAAAGCATGGCCAATTGTTGCCATCTTTTCTCCTATCTCTTAACATTATCGATTTGTTCACATAATGTGATGATCTGTCTTGTCTTTGCATTGCTACTAATATCATTTCAAAGCTTTCTCTTCAGCGCCATTGAAAGGAGAGTACTGTACGAAAAGTAAGCACAAAAATAAACTGTATCACAAAAATCACGGGAATAATGAATATGTGTGACAACAAGTACGCCATGACTGACAAACTGACCAATACCAGCACCGATTCCCACACCTCCTCACTCACCTACCACCACACCACAATACCTTATTTAATGTTAATATACATTATTAGATATATTTCTGCAATATTATATCCTTTTTTGTGAAATTGTTATGTTTTTGTGTGTGGCAGCTGTGTTTGGGAACCAGAGCTAAGAGTGAAGCACAAGTAGTTTTGAGGGCGGGTGTGCATGTAGCCAGTTGTATGCAACAAAATTAAGCCCTCTGATATCTTGGATCTTTGGATAACTCTACATGGGTCTTCCCCCAATTGATCCGAGTTAGCGAGGGTTTACTGTACTTATAGGTAACTTGGCTTGCAAGCAGGGACCGGTGCCATTCTGGAATACAACTCTTCTTTGGGCTACCTGTATTTTGTTTTTTTGGGGGGAGCTCTCAGATAGTTATTCATTTTCACTGCGTAAAACCAAAACCAATACAGGACTAAAACTCACCAACTGTCTTTGCAGTGAGAAGAAGTCTGGGAGTAAGTGCTTCTCCAAGGTCAAACAGCAACACAATATTCCTCCCGCCAGGCCTCACTGTAGCTTCATATACATGGCGGTGACGTGACCACTGTCCACAATCTGACCCAATGCCTGTTCCTGTTAATTATACATGGGAACATGTAACATATGAATAAATGTCAATGGGCTTACAAAATATATTTCACTATGACCTGCAAGAGTACTTTCAAATTTGAATATTGTTTACTTTCTACAGACTATACAGTATGCAGAAAGTACTATGCTGGATACTGTAAAGTTACAGCTATTTATGAGTTTAAAAGATCTGTTATTTGCAGCTTGAGACAAGTATATATACATATGTATAAGGAGACAGTACCTGGACGGTGAGCTGGGTATTCAGTGTGTAGTCCACTCACTGACATAAAGTACTGCCACTTGATAGTAGGGTATCTTCTTAGATTTAAGGCAAACACTGCAAATATAAATATAAGCTGTACAGTACTGTTATACTGTTATTGTACTATCTCTTTTACAAAAAGTAATTAACGCATGTGTAAAGCATTGAAATACTGGCAACTTCAAAAATTCACTAATATAAATATATATAAGAGAACTGTGTACATTCTGTACTGCATACCGGTACTCCGAAGCCAGTAGATATGTAATAAACAAATACTGATAAGGGTAATGGAAATAACATACACTCCGTGAGATTGTACGGTGCAGGGTAGAGTTTATGGGGGACAGGGTGATCATCAGAGCCAAAGCCAGAGTCACACCACAGCTCTTCATTCACACGAGTTCGAAAGTGGCTGTTGTACCTGCAAAAATTATGATAAAATATTAAATATATATGTGACTATCTACCTTGGGTTGTACAAACATGTTAGTCCATAAACTGGTTAAGTGTAGTATGAATCACAATCAACATTAAATTCAACACTGACCTCAACCTTTTTTCAGAGGGCAAGTGACAAAAGCAGGAATATGACTTTGCACAATGTACTCTGAGGTGACACAGATATTTCATATACTCTGGAGTGAATGAAGATTGATACAGTACACCAATACTTTTTCATGTCAATTAAAATACAAGCTGAAATATAATCAAGATACTTTATGATATTTGGATGGAAAAATAACCCAATACAGGTAATGGAATTGGATAACAATTTTGAAGTAAACTGCCATAACTATGGTACATTGCCAGCACATATAACAGGTACAGTCAATGTTGTCATTCCTCTTCCCATGTATCAGTTATAAGTGCTGGTAACTGTACATTACACATGGTGATAAGAACAATACCATGTAAACAAAAATTTGTGAGAGGGAGGGCTGAGAATTTCAAGGGCTTTGAAAGGCGAGTGACAATAAGTGCGATCCATTTCTCAGGGTATTTTGTTCCTCTCTCTATGCTATGATTTAATTTTCGAATCTGAACTGTGGAGCCCCCCACCCCATGAAAAGAAGGAAATGGGATGCTAATGATGATGATAAGTCACATACTCAAGGTAGTTGTCTGGAATGAGACAGCAAGGATGGTACTCCCTCTCCTCCACCACCCCTCCTACTTCCAGTTGCTGGTTGAAATGGCTTGTTGCCACCTCAGTCATCTCACCAAGAAGGCTCGAGTAAAGTGAAAACTTTCTTTCAAGAGCTTCTACCATCTGAAATTCAAATAGCTACTGAGTATTCATAATTTTGTTTTGAAATAAAAGTATCCTAATGAAACTGAGGAGGGTAATGGATTGTGACAGCAATAACACCTAATTATTTTAAATTAACCAAACACACAAAATAAAGTTATATGCACATGCTACACTCCCTTCTTTTCTCAAATGATACCACAAGGAACTTGATGCTCACCTCCTTCACTGTCTCTTCTTCTCTATGTTCCAAGTCAGAGTAAGGAAGCTCATCAAATGTGGCCTGAAAGTAGACAGTATAATCAGGTAAACATTACTAACAGTGATAATAACCTAAAAAATTACTGAAAATGTTACATCAACGACAAATTTATTGAGACATTGATACATTTTGGTGTTAATTAAGGAAGAGTTTGTGAGAATGTAATTTTAATCTAAACATACACTTGTGATCTATTATGGCTAGCCATCACTCATCACCCCACATAATACTCTTACCATATCTATTTTACTGTAACAAGTTTATTTTTCCATTCTTAATGTGCCTATGCAATGGAAACATCCATGACCTATATCATTCCACTCAGGGATGATAAAAATAAACAAAATTTCCACTGTACAATGCACTTAACCCATATTATAAATGATATTTTTATTCAGCCACCATGGTCACGTTGATTTTTGGAATCTGAATGACCAGGAATTGAATGCCCATTCATCAGTTTCTGCGATGCTACATAATTCATAGTTAAGGTAATGGAGAAAAAAAAATACCCTTTCATGCCAAACTCCTTTGAGACCATGCCGTTATTGTCCCAAAAAGTTGTTCGTCTGCAACTATTATTTTTACCTGCATATGTGTGACCCCAAGTTCACTGTTAGCAATGTGTCTGAGTTGTGAAGCAAGGGATGTAGAGCATTCCAACAAAGGTACACCACCACCCAATACTCCTTGATCATCTTCGGAGGATACTCCTCCAGCTGACAGCCTGAAAGTACAGTATAATAAGCTAATAAGACTATGGAAACTGAAACAAACTTAGAATCTACTATACTTTTGCAAAAATTCATGAAATTGTTGATATAAACAGCTAATTGTGAAATCCACATATCCATACCTGAAAGCATGTCGAAGGAAGCTCTGTTCTTGCATTTCTTTCAAAAGTTTCGGATTATTTACATATATTACAGGCTTATTATCCCAGTTACTGATGTTAGCAATGTCACTACTGTTGAAGAATAGTTCTGAGCTTGTTGAGGTGTTATTGGTGGTGGCACTTCTGTTCTCCTGTGCCACAGACTGACTGGCCCACAGAAATACAGATGAGGCCAGTGGAAGAACTGTTGTGAGCAGGGCGGCAGCAGACTGTCGTCTGTGGGCCCTCTGGTGTGTCATTCTCATCGTGTTATCTTACTCCACCTCACTTCACTTACATTAGTCACCAGGCACCAGGCTGCTTCATCACCCTCATTCTGCTAACAAGTCATTTATAATAAGAATATGGCTTACCATAGAAAATCTACATCAACAACATTATTCAAACAACTAATATTCCTGAAAATTAACTTGGGCAAACCGTGGTAAAGTACCGGGATCTGACCGGGGCAAACTACCGGGACCCAGCCGGATGTGGCAACACTGCTACAAAACAGCAATGTGTTTCAAGTTGGCTACTATATATGAATAGGTGGCATGTAGAACTGGAGGAATAAATGGGGAGAAAGCTGGGAAAACAAATGAACTTAGTTTCATTTCCCTTTACAAAGTAGGAATGAGTATCTTGACAAAATTTCCATGAGTAACATAACTTTTGATATTGGTGTAAAAACAGCTTTAAAGCATACCCACTTCATTAAAAAAAAAAAAGACAAATAAATGAAAGGTAATATGTGTATTCTCCACAGCCTACCGTACCATTCATAACCATTGTCTTGTGTCTAGGACCAGTATCTAACTTACATTTCCTACCTATCTCTCCCTACCTTACCTTACAAATTCCTATACTGTATCTAGTAAACTAATAGTCAAATCTTCTGGTAGTCAAAGCTCGTCAAGTTAGAGCTTTGAGTTTTGACACTTGAAAGCTTTTACAAAGAGTAAGGAAAATGTGGTAATATTGCTACCCTGATTAATACTGTAACTACTTTCTGCCATTTGTCTGTCAACATAATATGGAATAGGGGATTTTCTTAGCAATATATATACTTCTGGTGTGATATTCAAGGTAGTTTTAATAACGAAAAATGTTTTCAAACTCACCACTATGTGCTTTGTTTACATCTCTGGTCGGCACACAGTGTTGCCAGGTCTCTGCTTGACGAAATTTCCCCAACTTCAACACCTGAATTTTACCTTTTTACCTCAATAATTCCCTATTTACTCTTGAAGTTAGGCGTACACACATTTACCATCATGTATTATATCTAACCATGTTTACCATCTTGATATTTCGTTTGGTAGAAATTTTCCCATTTACTTTTGAACAATCTTTAAATAATTTTCCAATTGATACTTTTAATTCTTCATGTCTAGAGAAAACTCCCCATACTTGGCCCCACTGGTCGGCACATCAAAGTCCCTGCGATTCCAGTCAAATTTATATCTATCGTATAATATAAAGACCCGTTTAAAAATTTATATAGATCTTGCCAAATATAATACAGAGAAATTAGTTAGAAATTATAATAGCAGTTACAAATGTATTTTTGCTCTCGGGTAAATGACACAGCGAGTATGGCTGATAGTGCTGGGGCCGGATACTCAAAACAACTTAGGACATCCTATCTCGGCTAGGGAGCCCTATAACTACCCCAGTGTGGTTAGGACCGTATACTCAAAACACTCCCCGTAAGGGAAGTATTGCCTGCGGTGACGTGGGCAGTACTTTAAGGGTTATGGCGTCCCTTCGGCCCCAGCCAATCCTTTTCAGTTCTTCAACTATCCCTCCGTTCCTTTTCTTTCCTTCGTACTTGCTGTCCCACCTCTCTATCACCCCTTCCCACTGGTGACGGCTGGTTCTATCCAGAAATGAGGAATTTGGTATCCTCTACCATACCCTGGCCTGTTCTGTCTGTCTCTCTTACTATTTCTCATTCCTTCTGGGTAGCTGACGAGATCGCCCGATTGGGTGGCACAACAAGGAAGACTACTGACAGTGGGAATGTTGGCTCGGGGGTACATACCCGTGAACCAGCAGTCCCCTCGTCTGTTGCCTTCGAAGAAACAGATCTCACTATTACCCTGACTCCCATTTGGGGGTCCGAGCATCTGCGCGGCTTCGGTCAACCAGACTCGGGACTGCTCGGCCAGACAGTCTGAGGAACTACAACAACAACAACAACAACTCAAAACACTTACGATAGCATACTCAAAACCTTTGTCAGCCATCTTGTCCTAATAAGTTAGAGCGCTTGGATTTAGGACAACCCCCAGGCAGCCCTAAGTGGAGTTATGACACCGAACACTGTAGAAAACATGATAAATCAACTCGGCTGTACCAAAAAGAATAAGATGGACTCTATACTTTTTGGCTGTATTACCAAAGAGCACCACTTTGTTGTTGTTGGAGAGACTACTGAGAAAGAGTGTATAGTAGGCCTACAGGGAACCACTCCAATGTCAGTCATGATCACCAACGAAGATAGTATAGATTTCCTCAGAATTAAATAATAAACTTATCCGAGAAATAGGACCATGACATAATAATTATATCGCTCGTCGCACAATAAAATTTAGTGCCATTCTCACACATACTCGAGTAATATTGAGTAGGACTATGTAGTGTAAGCACAGTTAATTAGGAGACTTATGTGTTGCATGAGAAATAGTCAGAACAGTTCAAGGATTCACAGCATAATAAATTATTTTCCCAGTAATTGGTTTAAGCAATAACTTTTCAATTTGAACCCTGAAGGAGAAGCTTTGCACAGTGGCAGTATCGTAACCAATGAGGTATGAGGTGCAGCCATTGCGCACTGGTTACCGTCAAGATTTGGGAAGTTTTTTAACAAAGCACCTCGGTGACTTACCCCTCCACAGGAAGAGTAGGTAAGTCTCACCCCGCTTACCTCCCTATATTTCATCATTATTTTATTTTTATATAGGCTGGAGGTGGAGCTGAAGGGGGAGGCGGTGTGGGGGCACAGTAGGTTCCCCCACATATAGGTTTGAATTTACTTTTTAATAATTCTAGAGACAAAATTGTTTTTAAATTATAATAGTAATTATTTTTAAAAGTGTTAAGTGTGCAAATTTTTGTCATTTATCGGTCTTTTATTAGTATCTAGTGTTTCAATTGTTTTTAATATTTTAATATTTTTAATAGTGTTAGAGACAATTATTTTAAAACTATAACTGTAATTTATTTTTAAAAGTGTTAATTGTGCATATTTTTTTTATCTTTTAGCTGTCTTTTATTATTATTTAGTGTTTTGTGAAAGGGCTTGACAATCTTGATGGCCCGTGTCCCTCCGGGGATGAGCGCTGCTTTGGCCTTGCCAACCACCAACGGCCCCCCAATGGGAGGACAGACGGCTGCCCTGTCGGGGGCAGGAAAGGGGATGACTGCTTGAGAGTAGTAGCGATCAATGTAAATGGAATGGTGAATGAGGTGAAAAGGAGAAAGATAGTGGAGTGTGCTAGAAGGAGGAGAATAGATGTGTGTGGGGTGACCGAGACGCATATGAAAGGATGGAGGGTGGAAGAGTGTATATGGATGGAGGAAATAGTAAGTTGTGGGAAGAAATGGAAGGAGGCGTGATATGGACTGGCATGAATGAAAAGAGTAAAGGGAGAGGAAAGGAAGGGTGCGCATTGTCGGTGTCTGGGAGGGTGTGGAAGGGAAAGGACGGACATGGAAGGAAGGGAACAAGGATAATGTGCATGACTGGGAAGATTGGTATAGTCAAGATCTAGAATTCTAGATCTTGGGTATAGTGAGGTATGCATGGGTCTGCGCGTATGCTCCAGTGAACGCGCAGACCAAGGTGGGAAAGGTGAAAATGAAAGAGTTTTAGGATGAAGTGAATGAATGTCTGAGAAGTTTTGAGAGTGGGAGGAGGATAGTGCTTGTGGGAGATATGAATGGGAAGGTAGGAAATAAGAAAGTAGTAGGTGTAGTTGGCAGTGGGGTGTGAATGGTATAAATGAAAATGGTGAGTGCCTGGTGGATGTGTGTGTCGAGGCGGGGTTGTTCCTCGCCAACACCTTTGCTTCGAGCACAGACTGATCCACAGGTACACATGGAAGAGGAGGGATGAAAGGGGAGAGCAGATAAGTTTGATTGATTACATAGCTGTGGATGAAAGGATAAGGAAAGATGTGATGGATGCTAGAGTGGTGAGAGGAATGTTCCAGTGCTCTGACCACTATGCGGTGTTGGCAAGGATTGGAATCAGGGCGAAAAAAAAAAAAAAAACTACTTCCATCCACAGGGAACTGTGCGGTGAAATTGCATGGACTGTCTTTCACCATCACAGTTCATTGGCCCCTCCCCACCAATGACTGTGGTCGTCAACCAAAATATAAATAAATACATAAATAAAATAATATAATAATAATGATAATAGTAATTAAAATGATAATAATAATAATAATAATGATAATAAAAGAAATTACACCTAAAAAAAAATAACACCTGAAAAAGAGAAACATCTAAAAAAAATAACACCTAAAAAGAAATTACACATGAAAAGATATTACACCTGAAAAAAATAACACCTGAAAAGAAATAACACACAAAAAAACTGAAAAAATAGCACCTGAAAAAAATAACACCTGAAAAGAAATTACACCTGAAAAAATAAAACATGAAAAAAATACCACCTGAAAAGAAATAACACCTGACAAAAATAACACCTGAAAGAAAACTACACCTGAAAAAATACCACCTGAAAAAAACATAACACCTGAATAAAAAAAAAAAAAAAAAAAAACGACCTCCATCCACAGGAAACTGTGTGGTGAAATTGCATGGACTGTCTTTCACCATCACAGTTCATTGGCCCCTCCCCGCCAATGACTGTGGTCGTCAACTAAAAAAAAAAAAAAATTCATGAATATAATACTATTATGATAAAATAATAATAAAAGAAATTCTACCTGAAAAGAAATTCCACCTGAAAAGAAATAACACCTGAAAAAAATTACACCTGAAAAAAATTACACCTAATAAATTTAACCTGAAAATAAATAACATCTGAAAAGAAATTACACCTGAAAAAGAAATTACACCTGAAATAGAAATTGCACCTGAAATAGAAATAGCACCTGAAAAAGAAATTACACCTGAAAAAAAATAACACCTGAAAAATAATGCCTGAAAAAAATACCCCTGAAAAAATACCCCTGAAAAAAATAACACGTAAAAAAAGAAATGAAAAAACAGCACCTTAAAAAAAATTACACCTGAAAAGAAATTACACCTGAAAAAGAAATTACACCTAAAAAGAATTACACCTGAAATAGAAATTGCACCTGAAATAGAAATAACATCTGAAATAGAAATTACACATGAAAAAATAATGCCTGAAAAGAAATAACACCTGAAAAAAATACCTCTGAAAAAAAATAACTCCTAAAAAAAAATAAAAAAATAAACTGAAAAAACAGCACCTGAAAAAAAATAACACCTGAAAAGAAAATTACACCTGAAAAAATAAAACCTGAAAAGAAATAACACCTGAAAAGAAATAACACTTGAAAAAAATACCACCTGAAAAAAATACCACCTGAAAAAAACATAACACCTGAATAAAAAAAAAAAAAAAACGACCTCCATCCACAGGGAACTATGTGGTGAAATTACATGGACTGTCTTTCACCATCACAGTTCATTGGCCTCTCCCCGCCAATGACTGTGGTCGTCAACCAAAAAATAAGTCGATGCATAAATACAATAATATAATAATTATGGTAATAATAATAACATTAAAAAAATAGCACTTGAAAAGAAATTACACCTGAAAAAAATAACACCTTAAAACACGCCACCTGAAAAATACACCTGAAAAAAATTACACCTAAATAAATATACCTGAAAGAAAATTACACCTGGAAATAAAATAATTCATGAAAAAATAACACCTGAAAAAAAATGCCACCTGAAAAAAATAAATAGAAATAACGACCTCCATCCACAGGGAATATACCTATTTACCTATTTAACTTGACTGTGGAAAGTGTATTGTTGCACTGCTTAGATTTACACAATTTTACACTCATAATCATACAAAAAAAAAAAGAATAAAATATAAAATAACAAATTAATTATCAAAGAGCCTGTCCCATAAATACAAAGGAAGCTGTCTCTTAAAGTGTGTTAAATTTGATGATAAAACCTCCTGAGGCAAACCATTCCAAATGTTAATTATTCTACTTGCCAAGGATCTTTTGCGAATCTCTGTCTGTACATGAGGACAAAATATTTTAAACAAATGTCCACGAGTTCTGTCGGATGATCTTAAAGTAAAAATAATAATAATAATAGTAATAACAATAATAATAACAATAACAATAATAATAATAATAGTAATAATAATGTCAATAACAATAATAAAAATAATAATAATAATGTAGATGTTGAATTCAAGACTACAGATTCCTCCTAACTATGCCAGGCAATAAGACACTATACTTGAGTTCACAGAGACTGGAGTGGCGGCGTCTACGTCGTGGGACCACCCCCCAAGGCTCCCAAGGAAGGAAGCTATGGGGGCCAAACCGTCACAACATCCCCCCGCCCCCCACCAGGGGGCGCGAGTCCCTGGGAACGGCTTCGGTCACCCGGGCAATACCACACCCTCACACAACACACACAACTACACATTTTTCATCACCGAGGAATGATTCTCCGGCTGTCATTTCTCGGCTTCTCCTTCTAGCCGGAGACATTGAAAGCAATCCTGGGACCCATAAACAAATACACATGTCCGACATGCTCTAAACCCATCACATCAAGTAGGCAGACAAAGGGTTCAATTCAATGCAACTCTTGTAAGAACTGGACCCACTTATCATGTACAACATTAGCATCCATGAAACACTACACAAACACATGGACCTGTTCCACATGTCCCTCACCTCTTCCAACACCACAACCTCCACCACCCTCACCATCACTCCCACCTCCATCACCCTCACCATCACCCACACCTCCATCACCCTTACCAACACCCACACCTCCATCACCCTCACCATCACCCACACCTCCATCACCCACACCTCCATCACCCTTACCAACACCCACACCTCCATCACCCTTACCAACACCCACACCTCCATCACCCTCACCATCACCCACACCTCCATCACCCACACCTCCATCACCCTTACCAACACCCACACCTCCATCACCCTTACCAACACCCACACCTCCATCACCCTTACCATCATCCACACCTCCATCACCCTTACCAACACCCACACCTCCATCACCCTTACCATCACCCACACCTCCATCACCCTTACCAACACCCACACCTCCATCACCCTCACCATCACCCACACCTCCATCACCCTTACCAACACCCACACCTCCATCACCCTTACCAACACCCACACCTCCATCACCCTCACCATCACCCACACCTCCATCACCCACACCTCCATCACCCTTACCAACACCCACACCTCCATCACCCTTACCAACACCCACACCTCCATCACCCTTACCATCACCCACACCTCCATCACCCTTACCAACACCCACACCTCCATCACCCTTACCAACACTCCCACCTCCATCACCCACACCTCCATCACCCTTACCAACACCCACACCTCCATCACCCTTACCAACACTCCCACCTCCATCACCCACACCTCAATCACCCTTACCAACACCCACACCTCCATCACCCTTACCATCACCCACACCTCCATCACCCTTACCATCACCCACACCTCCATCACCCTTACCAACACTCCCACCTCCATCACCCACACCTCCATCACCCTTACCAACACCCACACCTCCATCACCCTTACCAACACCCACACCTCCATCACCCTTACCATCATCCACACCTCCATCACCCTTACCAACACCCACACCTCCATCACCCTTACCATCACCCTCACCATCACCCACACCTCCATCACCCACACCTCCATCACCCTTACCAACACCCACACCTCCATCACCCTTACCATCACCCACACCTCCATCACCCTTACCAACACCCACACCTCCATCACCCTTACCAACACCCACACCTCCATCACCCTTACCAACACTCCCACCTCCATCACCCTTACCAACACTCCCACCTCCATCACCCTTACCAACACCCACACCTCCATCACCCTTACCATCACCCACACCTCCATCACCCTTACCAACACCCACACCTCCATCACCCTTACCAACACCCACACCTCCATCACCCTTACCATCACCCACACCTCCATCACCCTTACCAACACCCACACCTCCATCACCCTTACCAACACCCACACCTCCATCACCCTTACCATCACCCACACCTCCATCACCCTTACCAACACCCACACCTCCATCACCCTTACCAACACTCCTGCCTCCATCACCCTTACTTCCAACACCAACAATACCTCCACCTCCTTCCCCCTTACACTCTCCTCTCCCCCGTGCAGCAGCACCTAACACACACCGCACACACAACATTAACATACTTCAACTAAACATAGATGGCATAAACACCAAACATAATATACACATTGCCATCTTACAAGAAACAAAATTACGCAACACAAACAAAACACCTACATTCACCAATTTCACCACCATCAGACAGGACCGGGCCAACGGAAATGGCGGTGGACTCATCACCCTAGTCCATAAATCCCTTAATTATATAGCCCCTGGCTAGTACAGTGGTAACGCGCCTGCCTCGCATCCGTGAGGTCGGCAGATCGAGCCTCGCCCAGGCCCGAGAGTTTAAAACTGTTTACTGGGGGGTTACTGCCATGGCTGGGCACCATGGTGGGGAGTTGGGCTTGCCTGGCTGACGTTCTGGAGAGTATCTCATCAGAGATAGATACCAGAACTAAAACCCTGCAACTTTAACTTTAACTTTAACTCAAATCCCTCCTCCCTCACCACGACACCACCACAGAAATTCAAAGTATCAAAGTCCGCACTGGGAAATCATACAATATCACATTAGTTAATTTATACATCCCCCCTCAAACCAGCCCAACAGTTCCCCAAAACTTCTCCCCCAGCTCCATCAAATCACCAACCAACCTGACCTTATCCTGGGTGGTGATTTCAACGCCAAGACGTCGACCTGGTGTGTCAACAACCCAGACACAGACAGAGGGCTTGAAATCCTTGCACAAACCGACAGCCTCATTTCATTAAACAACCCACAACAACACACTCATATCCCTCACCAAGCCCTCTTCCAACCATCCTCTCCCGATATATCCTTCTGCTCTCCCAACCTCGCCCCCAGAACATCATGGAGGGTGGTCAGAACCCTCGGCTCTGACCACCTTCCAATCATAATCACCACAAAAACAAGAATCACCCCAGTTGGCCACAGACACACATACACAAATTACAAAAGTGCCAACTGGGAAGCCTTCACTATGGAAACAGAACAACATTTCGAAACACTGAACAGTACACCCATCACAAACAACAACACAGCTGTTCAAAAATTCAATACAATTATACAAAACGCAGACAAACATCCCTAGAGGTAACAGAAGAAAACACAACCCCAACTTTACAACAGAAATTCAAGACCTCATCAAACAACGTGACACACTTAAACACACATCCCCAACTCCTCTTACACAACACACAATAAACCAAATACAAGCACTAAATACACAAATAAACAACAAAATTAAAGAACAAAAAACACTTAACTGGCAAAGCTTTGTCAGCACACTCAACCACACAACCAACACCAGCAAACTCTACAAAACACTAAACAGCATCACACTGTCCAACAGCAACACTACACAATCACATGCAGCCATCACAACAACAAACACTATACCCTCCAACAAACAACAAGCAAACACACTCATCCAACATTTTTCTCACGTCAGCCACCTTCACCCTCACCCTGAAGACAGACAAATCATTAGATGCAAGAGACGTTTCCCCACTGACCCAGACTATACACCATTCACAAATCATCAGACGAATCACATAATTCACTACTTAAAACACTCACCTGTCTGTGGCCCTGACAACATCAGTAACATACACCTTAATCACCTTGGACCACAAGGCATACAAGCACTCACTAACATAGCAAACTACAGCTACTCACACAACACATTGCCCAACATCTGGAAACACGGAAACATCATCACCATCCACAAACCAAACAAAGATCCCACACTACCCTCATCACACCGTCCCATCACCCTCCTTTGTACCCCCTCCAAAATCACTGAGCGCCTCATCATTAAACTAATCACCCCACACATCCCCCTTGCATCTTCACAACATGGCTTCAGACCGCTACACTCAACAAACACCCTTCTTACAAACCTCACACAAAGAATTTTTGATGGCATCAACTCAGATAGACCCCCACACAGAACACTCTTAGTTACATTGGACATTAGTAAAGCATTTGATGCCATCCCCCGCCACAACCTCACAAACAAAATATACAACACAAACATGCACAATAATAAAAAAAGATGGCTGGCCAGCTTCCTGGGAGGAAGAGTAGCCCATGTTACATTTGCCGGTCAGTCATCTACATTAAAAGTTTCACCAATGGTGTCCCCCAAGGTTCTGTACTCTCACCCACCCTTTTCAACCTATACATGCACGACATACCAACACCCCAGGCACCACAAATACACATAGCCTCCTACGCAGACGACATAACACTCACATGTACAATACACACAGAAACGCAGACACAGCCACTCTCATCCTCCCACCCTACCTCAACACACTTAATGCCTGGTTCACCACAAACAGACTTAAAATAGCACCCACCAAGTCAACTGTCACCCTTCTCACCAACTGGAATGCAGAACACCACTACACACCACACCTCACCATAAACAACACACCTATACCACACACACAAAATACTTGGCATAACATACAATACAACCATGACATTCAAACAACACATCACGACCATCAAAAACAAATGCATGCAAAGACTTAAAGCCCTCAGATCACTTACCAGCACAACATTTGGACACAATAAAGAAACCACAACCACAGTATACAAACAATATATTCGATCAGTGATGGATTATGCAAGCCCTGCCTGGGCCTCAAACCTCACTGAGACTCATCACAACACCCTACAGACCATACAGAATAAAGCACTAAAGATAATCACAGGCTGCACAGCTACCACACCTACAGACCACTTATACCATGAAACCAAAGTCCTCAAAATCAAGGACCATCTTGACATGAGAGGCACACAAACACTTGCTGCAGCCTCCACAAACCCACACCATCCACTACACTACATAGCACAACACTCACACATGCCAAGGAACATCAAAACAACACCCAGTACACGATACCATACACAAATACTATCATCTCTTACACCCTGCCCACCCTAAACCAATCTCCAGAAACACATCCATACTCATATCACTCATCAGTCCATCCAAACACTCAAAATCAACACCCAGCTGCATGCACAACCTCCTGACATCCACCCATCCGAATCCTCCCTTCCCCACGAGGACAGAGTCCACCTGGCCAGGCTGCGGTGTGGCCACGACCCGGCCCTTCTGACATATCAGAAGTTGGATGGAGCCATTGTAGATACCTGTCCGGGATGCAACACAGCACCTCATTCTATTAAACACATTATGGAAGGCTGCAACTCACACAAACACACTCGCCAACAATACAACATACACTCTCTGAGGGCATTGTGGGAAAGCCTGGTTCAGGCAATGGCCTTCCTCAGGAGCTCGGGGCTGCTCGGCCAGACAGCTTGAGGAACTTCAACAACAACAACAGGTACGGTATCCTTGAAAAGGCTAAAGAGAAATGAAACCGACATTGCTTTATCTTATGAATTCTAAGGATTGTATTTCCATATAATTTTATTTTTGGATTGGTTATAATAAACAACTCATAGCAAAGGATTAAGCATAATGCAATATTTACTCTTCTTTATTGATAACAAGTGTACAAATACCCACACATATTCATTCTGCACTTCTCACTTATTTATTAACTCTGTAATATACATATATTGAACTTATAACAATCTCTAGTATACTGTATATAAATATTCTCTCTATATATTACTGTCAATCTCATGCCTGTTAATTAAACCCATATAGCATCACACATTGAATAAATTAAAGAGGAAGTAAAAATATTGCACTAGGCCATCAACACATGTAGGCAATATTCCTTTATTCTATTATTACCTACAAATCTTAAACTAAACAGAACTTTTGGTGCCATGGAGGTAGCCTAGGCTATATTTCGAGATGTTAAACTACAGTAAGCAAAATTTTCTTGCAGCTAATAAAAGAGTATAGTTTCTGGAGAGAGTAGAAGTAATAATTTGATAACATAACGCTGTAATGCCGTCACTTTTCTCCCGTCCTTACAATCATATTTCTTTCCCAAAGTTTTTTTATGATGCAGTACCGTATATCATCAGAATTTGGGCAATTTATTACTCTAACAACTGTTGAACTTTTAACAAAAAAGGAGAAAGTAGCACAGGTAGTTTGAAAATAAGCTTTATTCTAAAAATTATGTCAGCAAAATTTCTATGTATTATATATAGTTGCTTGCTCTTCTGTACAGTACACTATTACCCTGTACAGTATATATATAATGCCTTCAATGTCTTATACATTTCTGAACCCAAAGAATAATAGTACAATATAGCCTCAAGTGTATTAAGTCCCACAGGTTATAATACACTGTAAGGTTCCTGTCATACTATCGTCCAAACTGGTATATATTATATATATAAAAAAGAAAAGAAAAAAAAAGAAAAAAAAAAAAGTTATATATATACAATTCTAATTTTCCTAAAGAATCATGTTTTTTCCATGCTGTCAGTAAATGTTCACAGGCGACATCAGTCTCTCATATCTTACTTAGACCGAAGTTTTTGCTTGCAATTCATAATTTAATGAAGTTAAATGGACCTGTGGAAAAATTGCTAGTGTGAAGTGGGCGTTACTTTTTGTCACAGAATAATGGACTATTAAAATTGAGATAGAGAACTTTATTTAAATTTTGGAAAAGAGAGAAGATAAGGAGCAATTACGAAAATGGAAAAAAAAAAAAAGTTGAAATTTGAGGAAAGGAAAGGAGAGCACTGTTGAAAAGGCATATATAGTACAGTACTTTCCAACATTTACTTTCATCTGAAACTTGGAAGAATATTCAGTATTCAATTTAACAACAATATCATATCCTCTTAAGAAATCCTGGGTTGTAGAATCTTGAGTTAGGTTGCTGCGACTTGTCTGAGCGGACCATCCAGGTAGCGCGCCAAAGCCTGTGTTTTGGCTTTGAGCAAACCAAAACCAACGTTATCTTTAGCGTATATACACAGCAGTAGGTTGGCCACTTGGGTTACACACACCTTCCCCTCCTTCAGGAAGAAATATACTGTATTTAATTTTATGGCTATAGAAAATATACTCGACCAACTCGCATGACTTTGATATATTGTATGCGAAAAAACAACCAAAATTACTTGTAAAAATAAATATCAAGGCATCCACAGTGTAGCAACAATACTATTTATAATTTTTAACAGGTACTGTGCTCTGTCAAGTATATTAAAATTAAGTAAAATACAGTGTTAGAAAAATAACTGAACATCTGGAAATATAAGCCATTAAAGTGTGTGTGTGTGTCCCTCTTCCTTACCTCACACTCCATCAGTATCATGTTAAGTCTGTCCTCTGAGAAGGCATTACGTCCGTTCTTGTCATAGACGGCCCAGATGTTGCCAGCGATGGCGGCTGTAACACGGGCATCACGGTCACCATACCCACTAAAGGCAAGCAGGGCACCCTCGTGGTTCAACAGTCTGCGCACAAAGGAATGATTGAGTCAACACAGGTATTTTTTTGTGATGATGATGTAAAGTAGCAAAAAGGTTAGTGAACATCAGTATTTTTTAAGACAATGTAAATCAGAAAACAGGTTATTATTCTATATCAGTATTTTTTAGGACAATGTAAAGCAGAAAACAGGTTATTATTCTATATCAGTATTTTTTAGGACAATGTAAAGCAGAAAACAGGTTATTATTCTATATCAGTATTTTTTGGGATGCATAATGTAAATATGAAAATGGTTTAGTTAACATAAAGTATTTTCTGATAATGATGTAAATAACAAAATGGTCAAGTTAACAAGCTATAGTGGGCATTTAGTATGAAGATGGTACAAGAAAATGGACAAATAAAAAGATGTACCATACTGTAATTCAATTCAGATCAATTATGTAAAAAAGCAGTTTAAGGTGGTAGTAGTGTTGGTAAATCTGGAGCAACTGAATCCTCCCAACTATTCCAAGCAACAGAACACCATAATTTTTGTTCATCTGGTCCTGTTTCCTGGCATACTTAGGAGGAATCATGGCACTCCAATGTAACAAAAGTTAATTAACCCCTTAATAAGCAGCAATAAAGCAAGTTAGGTTAGGTCCAGTTAGCTTATGTGGAAGTGCATTAATTATTCTCGTATAATATAGGGCCGTATTCAAGAACATCCGTGGTGTATACGATGACACCGTAGGAAAAAAATAGTGCCGTCGGTCCAGTACCACACCATCGTATGCACCACAAACGTTCTTGAATATGGCCCATAATCTCAATGTAAAGTTTAACTACCACATCTGTATGTCAATCTTCAAACTGATTTTACTAGTTAATTATAATGAAGAATAAGAGTGTATAAATAATAATAAAATTTTTATGTACTGTATCACCTTCACTTAACTTTATCCTTCATCTTGCAACTTTTTGTCTACTTTTATATGTTACAAAAAGCCTGATAGTATTTTCCCTCACAAAGATTACGAAATGGTTTTACCACTTATCATAGGAAAAGAAATAAAGTAGGAAGAATTACAGGAGTAAGAATAAGCATTAATTCATTCATTTTTAACACCCAGAAAAATAAAACAATAATTAACTTAAAACATCTGGTAATAATGTCACTTTAGAAACAATATTTAATACTGGTACACATATATAATAATCGTAATAAAAACGTATATACGAGTAAAGGACTCGTGTTGTACTTTGGCTTAGCTCAGAAAAAAAAGTATATATAATAAAATATATAGCATAATCCTTCCAACGACCTCTGGCATATACTATCACTTCACAATTACACCTAGATACATATATAATGATAATAAAATATATAATAACTCACAAAGCACTCTGAACTCCCCCTGTGTTGGCTTGACTTAATACTTGGGTTAGAGTCCTTGGCTTCAACATGTTTTATCCTTATTATAACAACTTAACCAATTAAAATAAACTATTATATGTTGGTACAAGGGTGGACTGGACTCTGGTGGGGATTATGGAGGTTGGAAAAACTGGTTAGTTAGTTTATACTAGTGAGGAGTGTAAAAAATAGACGAGTTATGGACACCCTGTGATCTAGTCAGAATATTGGAGTTATACGAGTCCTTCAAATATTGCCACGAAACACACACATCTATAGGGAAGGAGCTTGTTTCGTAGCATATATGGGAGGAATCAGAAGTCTCCAATTCTCGTACACAATCACAAGGTTCTTAACGGTGGTGGAGGCGTGGCAGAAAATGGGAATGGCGACCTTGAGGTGAAAACAAAGCCTCCAATATTTGTTCATTAAGCCCAAGGAGTATGGAATAGGTAATTTATGGATTTAGTGAGGCCAGTGTGAGTCTTGTATATTATATCTAAGGTGTGGTAATGACCTCACTTGCTATATTAAACAATTACGCATTGCGATAAACTAATTATAGTGACTAACACACTGAGATATCATAGGGATAATCCGTACTGATAAATAAATAATATGCACTCTGAGGACTAGATTATCACACATATATATAAATTACAAGGGACACAAGGTATATGTCCAAGGTAAAACATAATTTTTAGATGACTATAGTGATGCTTGATAGGAGCTTAGCCAGGCTCAGTATTGGAACACAACAAACATTTCTACCCCTTGGTGCAAAATGGCGACGCAGACCCCGAGGAAATTCCAGGAAAAGATTGCCCTACTGCAACAGAGGGCAGACGAATCGAAGAAGGATTTCGAGCGGATTATGAATGAGGTCAAAACGCTCACTCAAGTACGTGTTGCCCTCGCCATTCCTCCCCGTGGGCGTGAAATATGGGCGGTGTTGAGTGGGTAGTGGCAGGTACTCCAGTCTCAAAAGTCCCAAACAGCTCCTCGTAAACCCTCACATAATTCCCTTTTTCATGGGTTTGGGAGGCGTTGGCGTGGAGGCAGGACATGAGGCACCTCCACACGTAGTTATTGCACCCGTTGCCAGGCCGTGTCAGTGATTTACCAGTAATTTTAAACGTTAAATAACATTGGTGTGACATGCTTCGCTCCCACCATGGTCTAGTGTTTATCGTCTTTTTTTCAGGGTGATAAATTTCTGTTAGGGATTGGAGGGAAATTTAATGGGTTCCAAGGTGTTATGGTGTCATGTATTACTACCTCTTATCAGTATTTAGTGGTTAATATATAGTGGGGGTATTATTTGGTCTATAATAGTGGTGGTAACTAAGAGATTCACACTTTATTCAGCTTGACACTTCTATGTTCTTGATTGGTGGTGATTCTAACAGGATCCAATGTGTAAATGTGTGATATTTTCCTGCCGTTGATCAGTATTTAGTGGATAAAATATAGTTGTGGTATTATTAGGATATTTTGGTTCATATTAGTTGGTTTGGTAGTGTCTAAATAGTTTCAAGTGAGTTAGTGTCGTGGTTTGCTACTAGGTATTAACATTTAATGGGAAATATACAGTGGAGGTAATATTTGGTGTTAAAATCCCGCAATAATTGGTACGGTTGGGATTCTTACTTATGTAGACCAATTTCTGGAAGAGGCTTTGAATTCAGCCTATGTCTCCAGCTTGTGATTTCCTGATGTATTCTGATAGGTTGCAAAGAGTAATTTTTCTGTATTGTGTTGAACTTAACACAGAACTTTGATACCAGTTTTGATTAAGATTCTGTTATGCCAACAGAGGGATTAAGTGTACTATCATCATTTCTGTCAATGTCAATTCCCTAAAATGTTAAATGTTTGGTGTCCTGTGATAATTTGCGTACTGGTATTTTCATGGTAAATTTTCACAAGATGCCAAACATTTCACATTTTAAGGAATTAACATTTACTAAATATTTGCAATACCATTACCTGTAGACAGTAGTTCTTGTATGCAATCTGTACTGGTAGGTCATGTGTTTTCAGAATTAATGTTCTTTGTTGTAATTCCATTTCCTTTTCGGAAACCTTACCGGTATATCAATTCCACTAGACAGGAACTCTAGTGGAATTGATATTATAATGAGTGTAAAAGTTCATTAGTGGTTTCCTGTTGACTTATATGTGTGCTAAACCGACAAACTGGACAATAATCTCTCAACCTACTGTATATATTAGCCAACAGGAAGTGGAAATCCTGGGTGTAAAGAAAAATGGCAGGCTCCCTGTTTGTATAAATTATAATAAATAAATACAATAAAGGGTGACTCATATAGATATTTAACCTTTGATTTTTGTCATTATAGGTACAGTATATAGTTATATGTCTGTACAGCCTGTAGGTATATATATATATATATACTGTACTGTATAATACCTCATTATTTAATACCGGTATTTATAAAATTTGTTTCTAAATGATAAAGGTTTACATTGTAATTCTGTGTCTTATGTCACACAGAGCCATCACATGCAACCGCACCCACAGCAACCACAACAACAACAACAGCAACAACAACAACAGCAGCAGCAGCACCCGTCCTCCCGACCACAACAACAACAACAACCACCACCACCACAACACTCCTCCAGACCGGGCAGCACTGGATCACTACCAGACTTCTCCATCAATTTGCCAGTTTGTGACAACACACTTTTTTTTTTTTTTTTTCTTCTTCTCTCTATACTTGGCAGCTTAGCCTATGTCTGAGACAGTTTGGGTTCAACTGACAAATATGCCAACAAAATTTGCCTCATAACCTTCATAAAGTGCATCAGGTTTGTGGTTCAAGTGTACTTAATTTGTCTGTGAATTACAAGTCAAGTCATTTGTGGCGAAACTAATAAAATCATACGTCCAGTAACAATATGTGATAATGCTGACTTAATTCATACTGTACCATATATGAATGTCTTCCATATCTTCCACTGAACCAAAATTAATATAATCTTCATCTTCTATACCCCACAACCCTTTTATTATGGAGAAGGGAAAAATATATATGGCAAATTGTGTATGCATTATAAACACACAAGGTAATGAAGGCTGTTTTTCAGTGACAGTTTCCTTTTGTGTGCAATAATATGACCCAACAACCTCACTTATGCACTTGTAATAACATCATGTTTTCTGGGGAAGGTTAATTAAAATAAAACTCAATCATACTGCCCCATAAAGTATATATATAGTTCTGTCATCAAAGTCACAAAAGGAAAGTAAAATATTGCATCGTCCTGATTTCTTTTCTATGGATGCTTACAAGTTGCTTGTGAAATTTGCCCTTAGGAGAAAAGTGTTGTAGTCATGGCAATTTTGAAGGCAAGTGTGTCCTCCAAATTATTCCAAAAAAGAGGCTGCCACAATATTTAGTTTATTTTATCTGTTCCTTGGTTTAGACTGGAATTATCGTAAACCTACAAATTCCCCCCTAAATATATTACCCCGTTAAGGGAAATTATTATATTATTGGTGATTTGTAGGCCACTGAACAAGCCATCTGAACTCAGGTACTGATAGATTGGTTTTTGATGAAATTTGGAAATATCACAAGCCACCAGATTACAGTACTAACAGATTCTTACCATCCTAAATGAGTCTTACGTGATTGTGTTGTGACCAACATCTGTATAAGACATATTACATTAAATTCAACTGACCCCAGAAATACATCATAATTATTTTCAAATTTGCTTGAGCTGCTTACTTGGCATGATCATATATTTTTTTCATTTATTGCTTTAATTATTTTCTTATGTCCAGTGAAGTACCATAGCAATAGCTGAAAGATTGAGCATTTTTTTTTATTGTATATCTATGTGTTTTATTTTTTATTTTATCGTACCCATTGATAATGATAAACGAGAAGAGTGCATTTGAAGCATGACTTATGTACCATAACCATTTTATCAAACCTCTAGAACACGTTTTAACTTCTAGTGGTCATTAAAGTTCTCCAATATTTTGCTGTAATGTTGTGTATGTGTCTTAAAGTGAACTTGAGTTATATTTTCTTTATGTGTCCTGTATTTCGTAACTGTCTAAAAATATATAATAAACATTATATTTGGCCAGTGTACAAGGAAAGTCATGGGCCAGAGGAAGACCACATTTTCCCTTATAATGACTCTATGTATAGTTGTCTCTAAATGTCTCATTCCCCTCCTAGCTTTATCAATCTTCCTTCTGGTTCAAGTCTGAATCTGAAATATATTTACTCTATATATTTAAGGTAATATTACACATGTCACTTGGCAGTAATGTTGCCCTGAACTTACGGGTTTGAACTTTTCGAAGAAGTAAACATACATGATGGGAATGGAAGATTGGCATCACTAAGTGGGAACAAAACACCTGAAGAAGACTGTACACACTCACCAAAGAAAGCGTCGGTTCTAACGTAATAATATTGTCATTGTCTCGCCCATGTTTTTCCTTTGACAGTGGTCTTATTTCTTGTGTATTGAGCATTGCATCGGCTCTTGTGTTGTATGCAGTAGACCCTTGACATTAATGCATACTTGTACCCACTACTTCATATCTACCTCCAGTGTGGAGATGAAGGCCTGGTATATGTATGTATGTACTACTTCATATCACCCTCAGTCCCCCTTTAAAGACCACCATATGTTTTCCCAAGCTTCTGTTATTCATTACCCACCCCTCCATTTTACACACAGTTACCCATTGAAAAACAACCATATGTTTTCCCAGGTTTCTGATATATGTTACCCATCCATTCATTTTACACTCAGTCCCCTATTTAAGACAACCATATGTTTTGCCAGGCTTCTGTTATTCATTGCCCTACAAACTAAATGATCTACCTGGTCTGTGTTAAATATTTTAGTGTAGTATTGAGAGCTTACTGTATTATGGAGGGGGCTAACCACACGAGAGTTTTAGGAGTTGACTTAATTATGGTGTAAAAGCAAAGGGTAAAAATGTTTTTCAGGGTATTTAGAAACTACTGATTCTTTCAAACTGAGCCAAAAGAATCTGTGTAGACTATCTTGGTGGGAAGATATCCGTTGTGGGCATTTTGAAGGATTATTAATCTCCAAAATATGCTAGGAAACATGTGATCTTAATATTACTGATAGAGAATCAGTTTCATAGCCTAGTGTGGAGGAATCAACAACACTACATTCCTTCCACATAGTTTTTCTCCCTTAAACTGACCTCTAGTGGCAGTGGATACAACTGTAGCATGTGACTGTGCCTCATTAATATGCAGAACGGTAAAGTAACAAGGTCAGGACATGTAACATAATGTATACAGTACATTAAGTTCAACATAATGACTCACAGCTAGTCAACTATATATGGGTAGTTTGTTTCTTTCACATAGTTAGAGGAATCGGTTGTTTTGTTTATGCCATTAACAAGATTATGGCACACAATATATTATACATCAATTTTAACATATTGACACACAACCAGTCAACTATATATACGAGGGTAGTTCGATTCTTTCACATGTAGGAATTTATAGTTTTAGATTCACAAGTATCGTATACAGACTATTATGAGGTAGTCTCTGTTTATTGACACAGTTTGCAGGTATCATTAGTACAGTAAGCAACAGAGTATTTACAGACACTTTACCCCTCCAAAACTAATGCCATATGGTGATAGCCAAACCCCATTTCAATTTCAGCTTAGCATCAAAGTTTTTTTTCTGTACCTTGATAATGTAGAAGTAGGCATGGAGCTTCTCTATGTAAAGGGAACCGACAGACGCAGTGCATGACATCGCTCAGTGTCCTCCTCCACAGTTTTGCCTCCCTTGGTAATGTAGCTAGTAGGGCTGGCCTGGGTTTGTGTACCATCCCCTTCCCTCCTTTTCCCTCTCCTCTCCTACTCTTCCCTCTCCTCCCCTCCCCTACTCTCCCTTCCCCTCCTTTTCCATCTCCTTCTGTACTCTCCCCTTCCCTCTCCTCCTGTACTCTTCTTCCCTCTCCTCCTGTACTCTCCTTCCCTCTCCTCCTGTACTCTCCCCTTCTCTCTTCTCACCTCCTTTCCTTTTTCCTCCCCTCCCCTCCCCTGCTTACAAATAAGTATTGTCCTTAGAGTGGTTTGGGCTTGTCACTTTCCCCCTCCCCTACCTTGACCTTCCTTCCTTTTCCATCTCTCTTATGCTCCTCATGAGTTACTCCCCTCTTTCCCTTCCCATCCTCTACGTCACATCTCTTGTACCTTTGCTTTTCACCTCCTTCCCATTACTAGACCTTAACCCATCCCTCTACCACCACTATCCCCATCCCCTGCTCCTTCCCTTTACAAGTCATCATCACACACCATAGTCCCACCCTATTACTGTTACCAGTATCCCCTATCCCTTCCAGTAACTAGTCCCCTATCAGTCCCTTCCCCTGCCAGCCACACCACAAGCAGCTCCCTTGCCCCTGTCCCTTTCTGCTCCCTTGTGCCCCCCTCAGCCTGGTGAGTGCAGTTCTTGTGACCATTTGCTCCTTGCCTTTACAGCAGGGTAGGAGTCCATACCTCTCCCAGCAGGGCCCCGTACAGGTAAAGTGAATAACACCTGCCTTTTTTTGTTGCCTTCATTTCATTCTTTCGTACACTTGTTCACTCCCTTCACTCACTCCTCCCTTGTACGGTAGCTCAAGAAGTTGTCTGTGCACGTTTCACTTGGAAAACATCTACGTATGACACACGAAGGTTGCCCCCCCACCAAAATGATAGTTCATAGTCGTGTTGTTTGTGTCCCTCTGCACTCATCTCTTCCCTGCCCTGCACAGATATTTCTTGTAGCTACTGTACATGTATTCACCTCATTCACCTTCTCGTCTATTTACCATTTTACAATTATGTATCATTGGTTTTAATTTTTCTGTCACCAGCACTCACTAAGTTAAGTTTATGTTTTTTCCAAAAAATCTCACTGTTTCTATTTCTTTCTCATATTTTGATTTTTATTGTTTCTGATTGTGAATGCCCTTGATTACCACAGTTTTTCTTTTATTTTTTAAGTTATCTGTTTGTATCTTCATACCTCAGACATACGGTAAATATATTTGTATGTACAGTCGCAGTACATAGTCCTTGACCAGGGTGTAAGGGGAAATCTGGTCAAGGACTATGTGTCGCAACCGTCCACACACACACACACACCACATGCGTCTTACGAGGGCCCGGCCCAGTAGGCTGTAACCAAGTCATTCTTCCATTCATTCTCTTGCAAATACACACTCTCACCCGCTCATTGGAACCATTCTCTCTCTTTCTCTCTCTCTCTCGCTCATCAAATAGGAAAAAAAAAATCACTTGTTGCACCAGGCATCAAGCGCCCTTCACTGTGCAGCCACTAACCAACCTACCCCGTGAGTCACCTTGTTCACACCTTTAGCATAGGATGTAGTTAAGTCCAGTTGTTGTAAGGTAAATACAGTGTGGGGAGGAAACGTTCATGACAACATTTTGATTTTTCACTTGCCTTAGACCAACGAGGCAGTAGCAAAATATTTCTTAATTAAATCTTCTCCTCATTCAGTATTCACTGTCTGCATGTTCTCATCTGCCTGTCTGTCTGCCTGCCTCAGCATCCTTCAACAATTCCAATAGAGGAAGATCATAATATTACCTTACTCTAATAATATTTTGGGAATAGCTCTTGTTTTTGTTGTTGTTACCAGATTATACAGTAGAAGTTTTATTCATACTTGATTGAATTCAGTGTTAGTGGCAAATCAGAGACAACTGATTCCTCCAAAATGTGCCACAAACAACCAAACCCAGATTAATTTTATTTTTGGCACAGTATGGAGGAATTGGTAGCCTTTAGTATGGCAATAGAATCATAACTCCTTTCAAAGTTCATTTGATCAATCATCATAAGAAGACGTACAATAACCTGTATATATATAAAAATATTTTTGTATGTGTGTAAATAGTATTGTTTATTAATATGTACACAGTATTCATTTGGTTATCTTATGTCAGCTGTAAAATATTCTTTAGAATAATTTTATGTATTTATTTTAACTATCCAAAAATTACTTATTTGTTATGTTATGCCACCAGGGGGCAGTAGAAGACCTTCACAACCTAACCAATGAGGTGTACCTGGCCAGCACCGGTGGTGGTGGTGTTGGGATGCAGTCCCTCCAACGCATCCCCATTAGTCCCTCACAGGTGCGGAACCACACCGGCCAGCCCTCGTCAACCTCCTCCCCGTCATCCATGCCCCAGCAGCCACCACAACAACACCAGCTCACCGCTTCCCCGACCCGTCACTACCCCCACCACCACCACCTTCCACACCACCACCATCACCACCACCACCATCCCTCGCTGCTCACCCCACCTGCCGAGTCTCTCTCCAGGTCCATCTCTGACTCTTCACTACACCAGAACCTCGTCCAGGGAAAGGCACCTAACAATAGAAAAGGTACAGTAAACTGTCACTTATACACTCAAAGGAATATTTTGTTTTCTTCTTCTTCTGTAACTGTAATGTAATCCAAGACAAATTTCACCAACATATTTTCCTGTCTCTGCATCCAGTGTCTGCACCAGTGGAGATGGGGGTACGAACTGACCCATCATTGAGTGTGAGTTTTTTCGAGCCCCCCAGAATTCCCTTCCACAACCATCCCCACCAACACGGGCGGCCCAGATCTGGCTGCGACCTCACACTTACCTCAGAGGCATCGTAAGTTCCCAGTCAGCTCTCAGTACAAGCACGTAAAAGAATATTCATATAGACATAAAAGTGAGGAAGTCTATAATTGCACATGTCATTATTGGAACAGCATTTAAGTGAACAAGGTGGTCTGCCTGGCTCATGGTAGAAGGAAAGTGAAAGAGTAAAGTATATAATTATGGTGTAGGTTAAATTTTCCACAGTCACTCAAAAATGTATTTCCTCTGACATTCTTTATCATTGTGTTTTCATCCTAACATATATAATGTATAAGTTGTTGTTTGTGGAGTGTTAATGTAAGTTTTGTGTTTTATATCAAATTTGTTTCAGTCTATCAAGACTAACAACTGGTAAAGTTAAAATATACATAGGCCTACAGTACAGTAGTCATCTTTATAAAAATTATGTTATGGTGACTCTCTAATTATTGCATTCCCCCCCCCTCCCCCCCAGGGTTAACCACATCCAGCGGAGCCAGAACATACCCATCCCGGTGCCCATGAACAGCATCGGAGGTGCCGGGCCCGGGGGAGGGGGAGGAGGGGGGGTAGGTGGTGTCGGGGTGGCTGCCCTCCCCAACACCGGCTCCCTCCCAGACCTGACACAAGTCCAGTACCTGCAACCCATGAACCCACCAATCCCAGACAATGACCTCATCGTGAGTCCACCGCTCCATGCCACTTTTTTTTTTTTTTTTTTTTTTTTTTTTTTTTTTTTTTTTTGTGTGTGCTCCACCAAACTTTTTTTTTCTTATCGTATTCAAAAGTTCAGGTGTTTCATAATCCTCCAAACACACTGTCAGTTACATAATTATTTGGGTGATGATGTACCAATTACAACATAGTTTAGCCACCAATATCATCCCTTACACAATTTACTAAACAGACTCTGTAATCACCAGAACTAGACAGATTGTACAAAATGAACACTTATGCATTGTTAGGAATTTGTCTTGTTTATTCCTGTGATGAGTCTTATGAGAATGTTCCATATTTGCCTGTGTTTTCCTTTTCTCATTGAAGTGTGTGCGTTTTCTTTGGGAATATTGTACAGTGTACTTATAGGTATTTATAGTAAACTGTTTTAATTATTTACACTGAAATACTATAGGTTTGCACAAAGTTTTCCTTGTATAAATACACTATATTTATGCACTAATAGATAATATAAATTAAAATCAGTAAAAAATGTACTGTTATAAGAAGTTATGATTGCATTATGATATTTACCATCCTAGTTTGCAATAGTGAGTCAGAGAGTGATGGGACCTTTGCCTACATCTTTCTTTGCCTCTTTCCTTCTTTCACCTTCTCCCTTCATCACCTTGACCTCAATTTATCCACCCTTCTTTCTCCCTCACCTTTCTTTTTGCCTCCTCTTCCCTACCCCACACCACCTGCCACAGGGTCTGCCGGGCGGGTCTCCGCGGCTTGGCACGGCGTTCCCTGGAGGGTTGACGTCAGAACCGTACAGCAGCGGGCAGGCCTCCCCCCGCGGCACGTCCCCTGGGCCCTCACCCTCCCTCTCACGCAAGCAGAATAAGCAGAAGCCCTACCAGGTCATGCACATAAATCGCAGCCACCACAATCAGAACAAAGTAAGACGAGTGAGTCTGTATCTGTTGATTGATTGTCTGACTGGCTGGCTGGCTCAGGCTCTTGGCTTTCTCTTCTACCACAACACTTTCATCCTGGCACTGCTTTAGTCGCAGAGCACAGCAAGTTCTCACCTTGTTTGTGTGTGTGTGCATATACGAGAAAGAGTGAGAGAGAATGATACTTGCATTGTACTGTTGTGTAGTGTAGGTCTATGTGTTTGTGGTATACTGTACATGAATAGTTTTGTGTGTGTGAGAGAAAAATAGGAAAAGGGTGAGAGGTGCATTATTGTGTGTTAGTGTGTGCACAGTATCAATGTAGTAAATGACAAGGTCTGTGAAGATTGAATAAATGAGTATAGCTTTAGATCATGTAAGCTTCACACTACCACACTCTCTTTCCTTCATAAATGTTGTAAATATTGACATTCTAGTTAGAAATTTATTAAACTAGTGAATGTGCTTTACAGTAGATACTTATTTGCTATGTACTAAATGTAAAAGTCAATTAAAAACATGCATGATAGGAGAGACAGGTAAGAAAGAGCATTAGTATTGAGAGGAAACTTAAGGGGGTAGTATAGTGTTGGTGGTAAATCTGGAGCAAATGATTCCTCCAAACATTTCCAGACAACAGGCCACCATTATTTTTGTTAATCTGGTCTTATTTCCTGGCATACTTTGGAGAAATCAAGGCACTCGAATATACCAAAAATGTACTTTCCCCATAATGAAGAGTAGTAATATGCAATTTGTCCTAGCTATTCACTGTGGGTTTGTTTGAATAGTGTCGAGCCTGTATTTTATTTTCAGCTAATGTTCTTTACTTGAATTCTCAGTCCACTGTTTGACAATTACAAAAATAAAAATAAGATTAAGCTTGAGGACACTGAGGCTGGCATTATTAAACTCTTTCTTCAACGAAAATTATTTTTGTCACAAAATTCACATTGCAAAATAATAGAAACTGATTGACAAAGATGACTTTTTGTTAAAGAGTAAATTCAATAATACCACACTGAGACTGTACACTCATATTTAAAAGTGGGTTAAGGGAGTATTACAGTATTGGCAGATTTGGTGCAACTGATTCCCCCATACTCTTCCAAGCAACAGGTCTCCTTTATTTCATTAATCTCGTCCTGTTTCCTGGCATGGTTTGGAGGAATCTCGAGGCTCTGGTCTGCTAAGAATATATTACTCCATTAAAGAGGTTATTGGCTAATTGTAGGCTACTGATTCCTCCAGCTTATCCTACAGAACAGACTCACTCAGTATAGGTGTTGGTTTGTGGTGTAATTTGGAGGAATCCATAGTCTCCAATTAATAAGGGATACTGTCTTGATGGTAAATTGGAGGGCTAATAACCACCACATTATTTTGCACTCATTCTGTCATTGAAGACCACCAAATGTTTTCCCAGCCTTCTGATATTCATTACCATATAGACTAAGCTATTTACTGAGCCTGTGTTAATAGGATAGTGCTAGATTTAATCATCTTATACTGAGAGCCTACTATACAGAAAGAAAAGCGATGAGATACAGTGAGGGAAAAATTTTGATTGGTCAGAGTTCACCGCCCTCATGAACATAAAAAAAACTAAAGGGAGGAGGAAAATAAGTAACATAAGACAGAAGCCTATATATAGAATGAAAAACATTTGAATACAATAAAAGTAAAAACTACAAGAAAAAACAAAGAAAAAGGAGGAGAAATATAAATAACAAATGGAACCTTATAGAAAGAAAGACAATGAGATACAGTAAAGGGAAAATTTTGAATGAGAGACACGAGACAGATGCATTAATGGTGTTGGCCAAACTGAAGTGACCTATTGGTGATGACTGTTGACATTTAGGTTACTGAGAGCTTCTGGAAAACACACCAACAGTACAGTTCAAAATGTGTATGTCCTGGGAGTTATAATATTTGTCACCCTGATTATATATACTAGGCTCTCAAAATGATATAATTACTACCCTATTTAACACAGGCCCATTAGGTCACTTAATTTGTACAGTCGGCAAAAAAAGTTTTGTTACCATCCCTAAAACAGTGTGATGTAATGCTGGTACGCCTGACTGGTGAGTGTCGTACCTCCGCCAGCCTCCGGCCTCCATAAGTCCGTGCCCCTGGCCACTGCCCCTCAGTGTGTCATGGGCAGCCAAGCAGGAATGACGTTCTTTCAGGCAGTGCTATTTTTTCTGGGTATTTCACGGTTATTCTTGTTCTAAAATACTCAAACGCATTTCCTTATGTTTAATAATGAATAGTTAAATGGTAAGAGTTCTTCAACACTCAAAATTTAATTTAAAATCAGCTAAACTTTTGATATGAAAAATTGACACTGCCGCGGCAATGACAATTCCCGTCCAGCATGTCCCGGATGACACGAGTCACAGCTGCATGTCGGCGGAGTACCAACCCTACCGGGCTTACCCATGTTAAAATTAACGTAGAGGTGGTAACGAAACTTTTTTTGCCGACTGTACATAAATGAATAACAGAAGCCTGGGAAAACATTTGGTGGTATTCAATGAGGAACTGAGTGTAAAATGAAGTGGTGGTACTAAAGAACAGAAGCCTGAGAAAATGAGGGACTGAGAGTAAAATGAAGTGGTGGATACATATATTCATTGGTGTTATATTAAGGGTTTACTTAGTCATTCAGTCAGTCTATGGACATTATACCATCAGCTAAAGATAAACAGTAGATTTAATTGTAGAATTTGTTTTGAATTACTGAGTTGCTTCATGTCAAATTTTACACAAGAGTTACTGTAGTAGAGAAGAGATCTTTAAGGGGATACAGTACTCACTTCAAGGTAAATTGGCAGACTACTAATTCCTCCACACTATGCCACAAAACTGATCCCCTGTTTAGTAACACTGAAGACGTCTGTTTCTTGACATTGTTCGGAGGAATCAACAGTCCTCCTATTTACACAGATTTTGATAAGTGTGTTGTTGTGTTGGTTATTGTTGCTTTATAATTATATTCAGTGCGTGTAAGAGTAAGATGTTGACAGGAGGAGGCTACGTATTCCTCCAAACTAAAAGGAGCTTTCACTTCTCAAACTGTCCCTTTTTTTCATCTGTTACCTTTTGTGCTTACTGTCCCACCTCTCTATCACCTTCTAGCTTAGTCGCCTTATAACCTTGCTGTTTCAGCAAGCACCTAATATCAATCAATCAATCCTCCAAACTCCACTACAAAACAAGCCACTTATACTGAAGTTATCAGTTTCCTGGCATAGTATGGAGAGACCTATAGCCTCCAATTTGCTTACACAATCATAACCCCCGTCTTAAGACATGTTACCAAAGGGAATATTTATGGGAAGACTGTTGTCGGTGAATTGGAAGGCTAATGAATCCTCCAAACTATACCAGGAAACAGACCACCTCAACATTACTAATAGGGGACTTGTTCAATGGCATAGTTTGGAGGAATAATCAACCCTACCATCAATGACCACATTGATGCTGGTAAGGGTATAGTTGTACTGTGGCCCGTATGCGAGAACATCCGTGGTGTTGACGATGGTGTGGTACTGGTACTAACCATGAATGTTATTGCGTATGGCCCATAGTATATCTTTCCCAAACATTGGTAGCTGAGGAAGGAAGACATGCATGGTTGACACCTATAGTTATTGTCACTGCCTCCTCCCATCATGCATGTGTGTGTGTGTATGTAGATCAGATACTTTGTCCCCAACATGTACAGTCGGCCACATGAGTCATAACCACAAAGGTGGGATCATTGGGGTCCTTATCATGGGGTAAAAGGGGCTCACGGGATAAAAACCTTTAAATATTTTGAAAGTAGATAAAAAAAACTCTTGAATATTTTTAAATGGCTTGATGTCATTTGAGATGGTCAGTCTAGCCAAGCCCTTGTAAATCCCATAATAAAAGACTTCAGGGAGGGAGCAAGGTATCAATACGAGAAATTGAAAAAAAAGTTATAAATGAACGGAACTATAAAGTAGAATACAAAGTAAGTTCTATCCATGACATTAGTGGAATAGTTAACTTGAATATAGTACTGATATATATATAAAGTTGATGTGCTTAGACTGATTTACCCCTGTGAGGACCCTAATACTGTTGTACCCCATTTTGTGGTCAGTGATGCCTTGAATTTTCTTTGTGTTACATTAATCTTGTGGTACGTCTCCACCCGAATAAATACTGGCTACTGCAACTCAAGTAAAAGGCACGGAAAATTTAAGCATCGTCACTTATTTGGCCATTAGTGCAGTCGCAGTGAATAGTTTCTACCCACTCCTGGGATTTGTCTAGATGTCATGGATCTCGTAAGGGGATAATCTTGACGGTAACTGGGAGAGCTTACTGATTCCTCAAAACTTTGCCATGCAAGAGAATCCCTATTAGTAAAATAGAAATTATCTGTTCCTTGGTTTGGTGGAATCAGTAGCCTTCTAATTCACCAACAGGAGATTTTCCCCATACCGTTTAGCCTAGATGCTGTAAATTCTCTTATTTATTTAATTTTTCTCAGGTACAGATTAAAATGCGATAGACAATTAAGTCATAAGTTAGGATTTGGCCACGACTTATATGATGACTGTGCTTCATTTTTTTTTTAACCTGGCAAAAATGTTTGGTTCTCCCATTTGATTTCTCAGCTTTTTCGATAGAAGTAATTCAGGCCAAGACAAATGACACCAAAACTTTACACAACTTGGTACTTGTCTGCAACTTATAGACACTAGAATATATGTATGCAAAACATATATCTAAGGTCATTGTACTTAGCAGGGAATTGGTGCATTATTGCCAGAATATATAAATCGGCTCCTCTCACAGTCATCGTATTCATCGCATTAGTCATTGCCATCACCAAGCACATGACCATTCTTACAAACCGGCTCAGAAACAATTGACCGCGACTGTACACCCTATTTTTTTCCTCTCTATCTTTTCATTTTTTTTATGCCCAGTGTGTTAGTTGTTTTGTTTTTTCCCTTGGCCCTTGTTTTGTTTCAGAATCAATTGTCTGTTCCCTCTGTTATTAATGCTCGCTACCTCCATACATGTAAGGTTAGTACCCTATCAGTTATTTCATTAATTTATTTATTAATTTTATTTTTTACATTTGTTTTGTAGTAACTTTTGTACACCACTAACCAACCAAGTTCTTTGACTCCTGTTTACTTGCTGTGCCTACCCCATGTATACCGGCTATTTTATTAAACACTCAGATGAGCACAGCCAAGGGAATCTCAACCATCCGTACAGTTGTCGGAAGGCTTATTATCAGGTTATTTACAAGTGTTCCAGTGTTTGATAAAATGGCTGTGTGTGTGCTTGGAGGTTGTGGTGAGGTGTGGGGGAGGAGAGGGAGGACAGCAAGGTTGGCAAACGTTCACCCATAACTTTGTCGTTTACAGTTCTGTATTTTCCTGTTAATGGTTGGTGCAGTTGGTGTTGTGTGACCAGTGTTGCTTTTGTTGTTAGTTGCCATAATGCATGTAAGCTGTAAAATCGTATGGAACGAGTGGTGTGCAAAGATGTTTCATAAGTGCATTTAAAATTGTTTTTGCAATGATTTTTATAATGATTGATAGTGAGAACATTTAGATTAATTCTCCATTCTTGATTATTTACATCCTTATTTGATGGGTTTGCCTTCCTCTCCTTCCCTCCCTCTTGCTAACACATTCTTTTAGTTTAAGTTGCAACATTTAATAGGTACATAAAGTTATTTTGTATTATAGTAATGATATGAATAGAATGTGGAAAGGTTACAGTAATAATTTTAATGGTTCTTTCAACAATATAACTTCAAATGTTTATAACAATTGTTCGTCAAAAGAATATGATGTTGTAGACAAATTATGAGTTACTGATTCCTCCAACCTGTGGCACAAAGCAGACTTAACTGTAGTGCATACTGTACTGTTTGTGTTTCATGTACATTCCAGTGTTTCATTAGTAACAAATAAGTACATACCATAGTTAATTAAATGAAAAGTTGGTAAATTTCTCCAATAAAAAAAAAGAAAATATATATATATATAGAGAGAGAGAGAGGAAAAAAAAAAAATTGAATATATCTGAGGAGGTGCATATCTCGGCAAATATTAATTAAAGGAGTCAGTATCCTCAAATTTGTCGTCAACTTGAAATATAATGTTTTGCTGCAGTTTATTAATGATTACGTGGCCACTTTATGTTTGATTGTTTTGGCTACAGTACTTATTTTCTACAGAGTTGTTTGTTGCTGTTAGCGTTATTTATGGCCAGAGTGTTTCTTGCCCGCTGCTTGTGCTTGTGTGCTCAGGCTTGTGTGTAGATTTGTGTGTTCCCAAGTCCATTTTGTATTTTGTATATTTGTTTGTAAAGTAACGTATAAATTTGCATCCTAAGTTCAAGCTACCCTCGTTAAGCTTCAGTAACTTTATTAGTGTACATCACATACATTATATAGGAAGAAAATAATGATGTTGTGTATTACAGTCACATGCCAATATTCATTTGTAGTGTAAGTATGTAGTTATAGATGTATAAAATCTGTGATGTTGAAGGTTACTGAAGAAGAGGAGGAGGAGAAACAACTTTTGGAGGCAACTGTACAGCCTTGCCCTCATTTTTTTTATAATATACAGTATAAAAAAAAATCCTGATAACCTTTGTGGGGTGTGGGAAGTTCAGTGTACCCTTTCTGGATGGCAAGTCACTGCATCAAAGCAAATGAGTCTTGATTTGATTCACATTGTATTGTTACTAGTTCTGCTCTGTGTGTTAGTGACCCGTCAGCCAGTAAGAATACACCAGGCTCTCAACCGTCCACCACGAGTGCACCAAGCAATTTTGTTTTCTATTTATTTATTTATTTAATTTTTTAACCTTAACCTCGGAAAAATAGCACTCTATTGTACCAGTATTTAGGATTTCATTTTCTGCATACTGTATCTGTTTACTAAAGTTACAATATCATTATAACACATATAAGACTTAGATGTATTATTATGTACAGTTAGAAGCAAAAGTCAAGTCCTTTATCAGAAGATATCAGTGTACAGTACAGTACTGTGATTTTTTTGTGGAGGAATATTGATTTATCTTTCATCAACCAAATGTACTTCTCCTGAAAACTTTAGGTGGACTTCAGATGTCCTACGGCCATGTGTTTGTGTGTTTGTGTGTGTGTGTACTGAGGAATAGACAGGTACAGCTCCATAAGCCCTGGTGATTACACTGATCTTTGTTGATAATGGACATGACTATTGGTTTTGATTGTGTTTTATACATTCATTAATCTGTTTACCTTCCAGGCATTGATACACTCACCAGCCATAACTTGACACATCCAACACAGTTGTATGGAGTTATGCAAGATGTTCTTTTTTTAGTCCATTGGATTAATGGGTTCCAAACAGTTTATACTCACAGTAACATCAAATAACTGTCTTAAATTGACTGGTTTGGATTGGGATATCATAAGGAAAGATATCATTACTCAGTGAACCCTCCAAGCCTCTGTCTTTATTTATATTTACAGGAAAGTGTATTCAATTTTCTGTGCATTTCTCCACATTCCACAGGGCATAATGGTTGACAAAAGCCTCTGTTTTCTGTTTGATATTACAGGAACGTGTGTATGACTTAATCATAAATGTATATTCAATTTTCCATGCTTTTCTCAACTTTCTCACACATGTACGTGTTGCGCCACACTCCACAGGGCATGACGGTTGACAATAGCGTTAATACCGTTGACACCCACCTGTCTAACTCTGGACTCAACCTGTTCAACCAACCCATAAGTCCCAGCTCATCTCACCCAGCCAGTCCGGTAAGTGACAATGCATATATCCTCCCTACCTTTCTTCCTTCAGTCCTCTGTCCCTCCCTCCCTCCTTATCTTTTTTCCTTCAGTCCTCTCTCCCTCCCTCCTTATCTTTTTTCCTTCAGTCCTCTCTCCCTCCCTCCCTCCTTACCTTTCTTCCTTCAGTCCTTTCTCCCTCCCTCCCTCTTTACCTTTCTTCCTTCAGTCCTCTCTCCCTCCCTCCTTACCTTCCTTTCTTCCTTCAGTCCTCCCTCCCTACCTTTCTTCCTTCAGTCTTTCCTCCCTCCCTACCATTCTTCCTTCAGTCTTTCCTCCCTCCCTACCATTCTTCCTTCAGTCCTTTCTCCCTCCCTCCCTTTCTACCTTTCTTCCTTTCTTCCTTTAGTCCTCTCTTCCTCCCTATCATCCTCCCGTCCTCTATCCCTACCTCCCACCTTCCTTCCTTCCTTCCTTCCTTCCTTCCTTCCTTCCTTCCTTCCTTCCTTCCTTCCTTCCTTCCTTCCTTCCTTCCTTCCTCAGGTCTTACATCATCAGGTTCTGGATAATCTGATACCAAGCAGGAGCGGTGGATGAGATGACTCCTGGCCTTGGGTTTGTGGTACAGTATTGCATTTTATTTACGTACATTTCAAGTCTTCCCAGTATCAATTACTCTTGACTACTTTTGTCTACATTGATGTGGGTAATGCTTAAAGGGTTTTGAAGCCCATTTAATCCCAAATCACATTCTTTCAGCTCTTCAACTATCCTTCATTTTCTTCATTTTTCTTTGTGCTTGTTGTCCTTCCTCTTTGTCTCCAATACTGTACTCCATTTGTTATTATCAGTATCCTTCTTCCAGCTTTTCATTCATTAGTAAAATCCATCTTCAGGTAGCAGCCAAAATAAGGATCACAGGAAGATGTACAGTCGGCAAAAGCAGTATCAATACCACCCTTATGGACAGTGCTATGTAGTGTTGGTATTCCTGACTACGCATACACAACTCACGGCCACACTGCCGCACCTCTGGCACCTCAGTATGCCATTGATAGTCGGTGGGGAAAGACGTGTGTGTTTCCCTAAACACTACCGTTCTTTTGTCTCTGCTATGAATTTTCAAAGTTTTCTGTTCTGAAGTACTCAGACACTTTCAATATTTTATAATAATGAATTTGCAAATAGTAATTGCTCTTGATCACTTATAATTCTTTCCCTAATTAGAGAATATAAAAATTTTCATGAATGGTAATAACAATTGAATCTGGTAATGATGCTGATTTCAAATCAGGCAACACTGAGCCACACTCCCTGTCCGGGATCCGCAGATCAAGAGTACCAACCTTACCTCGCAAATGTTTAAATTGCAATGTAAGGGTGGTGTTGATACTTTTTTTGCCGACTGTACATAGGGATGGGAATAACCAGACAATCATAAACCAGAAAGTCGTAACATATATGTTTATGTTAAAACCCTTTTTAGTCAGAATTCACTCCTTTGTCACCAAATAGCCGGTTTTAGTAGTTCTTCTATGGGTGGTACAGTATTATTAAACTTTATCTTCAACAAAGAATTCTCTTCATCACTCAGTGCCCATTATTTTGCAATGCGAAAATAGCGATGAAAAGTATGTTCGTCAAAAAGATAGTTTAATAATACCACCCTTAGATTTTTAATACACTGTTAGCGGTACCCAAGGAATCTAAAAGTGTGATTAAGACGATTAAGAGTCCACAAATGAAAGGTAAGAAAATTCCATATTCCTCTATCTATGATGTTAGCAGTTGTTTCCAAAGCATCTCCTACATCTCTCATTTTTTCCACTTTGGTTTGTACCTTAAATACACCAGTAAAACGGGGCCAATTTCACAGTTAAAAGAGTAGCTCCATTTCCACTTTTCTTGGGATTGTGGTCCACATTTCCCACCAAAAAAATAACATGAATTTTATTCTTTATATCAACTGTATAATAATTGAAAATCCAACCATCCTCTGTATTCCCACTAATTTACAACCTTCCTACATTCAAGAGGCTTGTATATCAACATTTTTTTTATATTAACTAGGAATTTGTTTTAACATTTTACTGCACAGTCATGAATGAGTAATATTGCCATTGCTGTTTCTCCCCCAATAAGTTAAACTGAAACAGACTAATTTTTTCCCCCATATAATAGCGATTAAAAAACGAAAACAATAATTTGGGGCTCAGTACTGTATGTTGACAGAACGAGAGTGTGAGATTGGCCCGTAGCAAGTATTTTAGGGATGAGAAATGTGTAGATAGTTTAGTGTTGTGTCAGGCAAAGATGATGATGACGATGACCATTACACGATTACAGTGACTCCTTGTTGTAGATTTGGAATTAATAATCTCGTTACTGTAATGTAGAATGATAAGGGAAAAAAACAAAACATACTGTATATCTTTAAAATGGTAGTGTTGTACAGTATATTATTCAATTCCATTTAAGGATCGTAGTTGTGTTTTGAGAGCCTTTGTACTCATCACCATCATTACCTTGCATATATTATTTCTTACATAAGGTTCCCAGGTGTATGACACGGTAATTGTGAACATTTTTTAATACAGCCTTTTACCATAGGCTGAGTTATTATTATCATTATTGACTTGGTAGACATATAAGTTATCAGTGTAGCTGTATAAACCATTTTTGTGTAGATACCCTTTGCTGCATTCTTAAACCCTTCCATTGATTACTTTTCATTATATTTTATTTTATTTCCGTTTTCCATTGCTGTGTATATAATAATTTTAGCGTTAAAAGAGATATGTATTTTATTTCCTCCCTCCCTGTTCATTCATTATCAAGATGTATGTACAATTGCCAGCACTTATAACTGGTACAGGAGAAGGGAAATAATAACACTGACAGTACCAGTTATAAGTGCTGCCAATTGTACAATGGTTTACGAGCCTGGAGCCTGAAAAATTGCGCCCCAATTGCTGAGTGATATACGGTATTTTTAAATTTTTTAATGTGTTCTTGACTAGCTTTTTCTCCTCCTCCTTTGGCATTGTTGTTGGTGATGCCGCTACTACTACTACTGTTGTTGTTGTTGTTGTCGCTGCTTGTTCCGACCAGCCACGGGTGACACACTGCTTGGTGGACACTCGGTTCTATTGCATTACACTGTGTTTACTTTATTCATTATTGTGTGAGATTATTTAATGCGTGTGTGTTTTTTTAAGGAAGGTTATTACACTGTGTTTTCTTTATTCATCTCCGTTATTTGTCTATATATATATATATATATATATATATATATTATATTTTTTAGAAGGGTAAGCAGACAGATCCAGAAGCTGCTCCTCCCTTTGCCTCTTTTTTCTGTTTTCTATGGTTTTTAGAGGATGAGATTATTTTAGCTGGTGAGGTAATAGTTTATCTATGACGTTAATTATTTTATCCTCAGGTTTTCTTCAGTTTGTTTATTTTTTATTTTTTTTTTTACCACTTGAGGATTTTGTATTTATAGTGTTTTCCTTCCTTCATATTTTCTTCAGTACATTAATTATATTTTAATATTTTTTTCCACTTCAGGATTTTTTTATTTATGGAGTGTTTTTTTCTCTTCAGATTTACTTCAGTTTCTTTATATTTTTTCAACTTAGGATTTTGTATTTATGGTGTGTTTTCTTCTCTTCAGGTGGTTTATTTTGAGGTGGCAGCACAGCACGATAAACACATATGTGGCTTCCTCG
Source organism: Petrolisthes cinctipes (assembly GCA_033782935.1). NCBI lineage: Eukaryota > Metazoa > Arthropoda > Malacostraca > Decapoda > Porcellanidae > Petrolisthes > Petrolisthes cinctipes. The sequence goes on from JAWQEG010006420.1 coordinate 88,666, forward strand.
TCATTCATGTCATTTGTTTACGTTTGATTATTTTCACTCTACCATTTTTTCCGTCGTTCTTGATGGTGACAAACATTAAATATCCACAGTCAATGTCATAGAGGTAATAATGTGATTGGGGTAATTAATATAGTTTTAATACATTGGATGCTTGTGATTCCTCCAAACTGTGTGTGGAAATAGACCCCATATCAACTAAATATTGGCAGTCTGTTTCGTTGAATAGTTTAAAGGAATCAGTCACTCTAATTTTGCCATAGCAATTCAGATACAGTTTAGTGATATTGACTGTAGACATTTACCCTCACTTATGTATAAAACAGATAATAGATGATTCGTGGTTTCTGTTGTAGACGTAAGGACGAAGCTGCCTGTACTTTATTTATTACGGTTCTTGCTGGCTCTTTGTAAACTGTTAATCTGAGAGTATCTGGGGTTATATTGGTGAGTTTAATAATCTCTCATCCATCATTCTTTCTTTGTTTGGGAAGCTGAGTGAAGGAGAAAATAATAGGCCATAATATTCATGTGTTTTGAGTTGATAAATGATTGACTTTACCGGGTATTCATATTCTTTCAGTTTAGAAAGACATTTTGAATTACATATATGTAGTGTACAAGTCCTTATTTTTAGTCATTTTGAAGGCCACTAAAAAAAGAGATAAATAATATTGACATGTTAGTTTAAAGAGTAAATGTTATTTCACCAAGGCAGTAAACAAAATAAAAGAAGACCCAGCAAGTATCCTGCCTCTTCTCCATCAAGCACGGAAAACAATTGCATGAGGCTCAGTGTAATAGTTGTTTGCTTAGGGTCTCCGTGGCGATACTGTGAGAGAAGTGGTGGCTGCTGAGGGTTCCAAACTGTGCCATGAAACACATCCTCCCATATGTAACAATGAGGGAGTCTATTTTTTGGCATAGTTTGTAGGATTCAGTAGCCCTCCAGTTCTCCCATATTCGATCACCCACTTGTGGAACCTGTTGGCAAACTGGAGGTTGTGAATTCCTCCAAACTTTGCCACAAAAGAGGATCTATAATAAGGGGGTTTGTTTTATGACATTGTTTGGAGGAACCAGTTGTTTCCAGTTCTCTGGTGACGGCATCTTATTATCCCCTCAGTTGAGCGGATACTCTTTTGACGGTGAATTGGAGGGCTACTGATTCCTCCAAACAATGCCACGAAACAGATCCCTTATTAGTAACATCAAATCCATCTGTTTCTTGGCATAGTTTGTAGGAATAGGTATTGCTTTAATTCAGCACAAAGAGAGTAGTGTGGCCTTAAGTGTACAGCCACCAACAAAAGCAGTGTCACTTCATCTGCCAAGTCATGAACCACATACTTTAGGTACAATTCCACTTCCAATAAGCTTTAACAGGTGACAGTGCATTTGTTGGCCAGTGTACAGTCATGAGCCATAATAAGTATCCAGATCTTGTTGAAGTTTAGAATCATCTGACATACCAGTCAACCAATTACAACACTTATCCTTCCGTCACATATTTACTGATGGAGTTCATTTAAGGGGAGACTCTTTATTGGTGAACTAAAAGGTCTCTGATTCCTCCAAGCTATGCCACAAAACAGATCCCCTATTAGTACCATTAAGGAAGTCAGTTTTCTGGTATAGTTAGGAGGAATCAGTAGGCTTTCAGTTAGCCAACAAGAGGATCTCCCCTTAATATATACTTCACCAGGCTATTCGAAGCAGGCCTGGATATTTGTTATGACTGCGAGTGTATAGGGTGATCCGAAAGTCTTGTCACCCCTACAAATGGCTCGTCCAATTGCAAGTGTATGGTAGGGGGTGACAAGACTTTCAGACCACCTTATACATGGCATCAGGGTGAGTGAGCCAAGGTGTGTAATGGGTTGGGTGTGTTGTTACAGAACCACCTTCCCTTCATGGAATATAGAAACCCTGTTAGCCCCCAACTCAGTCCAAGGAGCTCACCAGGACCTTGTCACGTCCTACAAGTAAGTATTGTATTGTATCTTGGTCTTTATTTATGATGCATGTGTTCAGTTTAGTGGTGAGAGAGGGATGCTGCTATTCTCTCTCTCTGTTTTATTTTTATTTTTTTATTTTTTTCTTAACCTGGCAAAAATGTATCAGCTACCGCATTTAACTTCCTGCCTTTTTCTTATTACTTAGAAAGGAATTGGTACATATTTGCCGGGATGAAAAATATGCACAATCGTTGTGGTAATTTACAGTAGTCAGAAATATCCACTAATAAAAGCACCTTAATCTAACCTAACCTAACCCAACCCAATCCTTCCTTCCTTTAATTGATTAGGTAGCATTTTGTTTTTTTTCTTTGTGGCTACCCAGATTGCTAAATGACTTCTGTGTCAATTGAACCCAGATGTATATTTATTGTTTAAGGCCGTGAGTTTGTCGTACAGTATTGAATTTCTGCTTAGATCATTGGTTTGTTATCAGGGGTAGTCAGTATTGTATAGAGTTTTGTTTCATAGAGTCACTTACAGAAAGGGTTCAACAACTACAGTGGTATAGTACTAACATGCAATATTTATCACTAATCTTTTAACACAAACCCAATAAGTCACTTAGTCTGTATCATAATGAATAACAGAAGCCTGGGAAAACATTTGGTAGTCTTCAATGTGGGACTAAAAATAATGAAGTGGTGAATACATATATATATATAATTATTAAATCCAAGGTGTACTGTATTAATGATAATGACAATAATTATACATAGTCAATATTCATCAGTAAGTTGGCTTATAATTATTAAATCAAAGATGATCTGTATAAATGATGATGACAGTAATAACGTTTAATCAGTACTTGTGAGTAAGTTTGTAACACATAATTAATATACATGAGGAAGTTAGTAATGCATAATTAATATTTATGAGTAAATTGTTTACACATAATCAATCTTTGGTGAGTAAGTTTGTAACACATAATCAGTCTTGGTCATTAAGTTTGTGCATGCCCAACAGACGGGTGGACTGGGAAGCTACAGCAGCAACAGCCCCAGTGACTCCCGTAGTGCTCCCCCCTCCCCCAGCGGTGTACCCCAGGCCTCCCCAGCATCATCCCCGGGCATCAACATGGCTAACAAACCCTTCACCTACACCGACTACCAAACGCACGCACAAACCAATCAGCTCAATCAGCAATTTGAGCAGTGTAATATGGTGAGTGGTGGTAAATGGTAGTCTGGTATGGTGGTGGATGATAAGGAGAAGTTATACAGTGTGTGTGTGTGTGTAATAGTGAGTGGAAGTATGGTGTATAATATGGAAAAGTTATACAGTGTGTGTGTGTTATGGTGATATGGTATGTAATGGGTGTGGTAGTGGTTGTAATGTATAATGGGATAAAGGTTATATGTGTATTATGTTGATTGGTAGTGTGTTATGGGTGTGATGTAAAATGTGGAAAGGTTATGTGTGTAATATAGTAAGTAGCTGTGAAGCATAGGAGTGTTGGTGTATGATGTGGTAAAGGTTATGTGTATTATAGTGAGTGGTAGCTATGATGGACAGTGTGTATTGTGGTCATGGGTAACTAAAATTGGGATGGTAGTGTAGTGCCAGAATGGAAAAAATAAGTGAAAGAACCAGTACATTTTTAGCAGAAACATTAATGAAGATAATTTCCTTGGTGTGGTGTAAAGGGTACTGTAGTATAACTTGAGGAGATATTTTACTTTTGGTACAATAAAGCACCTTGATTCATCCAAAATATGCCAGGAAACAGGACCAGATATACAAAAATATTGACAGCCTGTTGCCTGGAATAGCTTGGAAGAATCAGTGTCTCCAAATTTACCACCAACACTATAACCCCCTTAAGAGTAACATGACTGATGAAGGGATACTAACATTACTTTTCAGATTGACAATTCTCCGGTGTCTGGCAGCAACTATCCATCCACTGGAAACAGCAGTATGCATCAACAGGTAAGTTATCTTGAGTTGGGTATACAGTATACTGAACACATCACCATCACAATGCTTTTCAGTATCTTGCACTGACATAAAAAAAAGTATCCCACAATTCTACTATACTATATATTGAACACCACCAACTCAACACTTTTCAGTGTTTTGCACAGTCAGATTTATTTAAAAAAAGTATTCCTCAATCCTATGAAGAAATGGTCCTATAGTAAGCAGGTGTAGGATAGGATTTCTTGTCACAACTATCCCACAATCCTATAAAGTAATGGATCTATAGGAAGCAGGAGTAGGATAGAATATCTCAGAATTATTGAAGAGTTATAGTCCTATAATGATCTATAATGCTTTACACATTCTTCTCTCTCTCTGTGAAGTTTGTATAAAATGTGTTTTCTCTTTTATTCAGTGTCGGAACTTGCCTTGGTTTTCCCAGCTTGTATTGCTTTAAGGGGAGATTATTTTGTTGGTGAATTAGAAGGTCTCTGATTCCTCCAAACTATGCCATGAAATAAATCCCCTATTAGTACCATTGAGGGTGTCTGTTTTCTGATGTAGTTAGGAGGAATCAGTAGCCTTTCAATTTACCAACAAGAGCATCTTGTAACATGAGTACTGTATATCTTATATTTGTCCATTTGTTTCTTTTAATACCATGATACCAAATACCCCTTATGACCTGGTACCAATTATTCTATCATTGAACTGCATTGTGTTTCCATCATTAAATCACATTGTGTTTACAGCAAAGAGTTGTTGAAATGAATGTGGAGAGCAGCGGAGGGAGTGGTTATTACAACACCACTAACTCCAGTCCCAACGGTCCCCCACCTGCCTACCCTGCCCAGCCACCCGGCCCTCCCCCTCCATACCCCCAACAACCCCAACAACAACCTCCATCACCTGTCCAATCTCAAGAACAGCAAGCACAACAACAACAACAACAACAGCAGCAGCAGCAGCAGCAGCAGCAGCAGCAGCAACAGCAGCAACAGCAGCAACAACAACAACAGCAACAACAACAACAGCAACAACAACAACAACAACACCAGCAACAACAGCACCAGCAACAACAACATCAACAACAACAGCAACAACAACAACAACAACATCAACAACATCAACAACAACATCAACAACAACAACAACATCCGCCATCTCCAGTGCAATCCCTCCCCATCCATCACCCTCCCTCCTCCCCTCAGGATCCCCTAAGTCCTTCCTCTACCTCTGGCCAAACCTCCATGCAACACCCCGCCACCCCACAGACCCCACAGACGCCCACCTTCATCCCTAGAGTTGTCGTCACGATACCTGGTGAGTTGAAATGACGTCCTGTCGTATTTTGTGTTCACTCTGTGTAATTATAACTCAAGTTGAACGACATCCTTTATTGTCTCTTGTTTACTCTTTGTATAGAACTCAAACTGTGACAGTAAAGCATATCTCAAGTTAAAACTGCTTCTGGCCATTGATATATAACTCAAGCTCTGACAGGAAAGTATTTCTCAAGTTAAAACTGTATTTAACCTTTGATACATAACTTGAACTGTCACAGAACTGCTTCTTACCGTTGATATTATTGTTGTAGATGGGAACAACGAGGGGCTCCTACAAGATGGGGATGGGCTGAGCTTTAATGAATTCTTCTGCGACAACAACCCATACGAGCAGGGCTCCTTTGAGTCAGACATTTTGGAAAACATGAGGTGAGCGATGCACACCAAACACAGCAAGGAAATGACTGACACACACAGAGTCAACCACATGAATTAACTCTAAAATGTAGTTAATATATTCAGTCTAATGCAAAATTATACAAAATAATATTGTTTGTGTAAGATTTAACATAAACAAATAATGTTGTTAATCTAAAGGTTAACCTAATCAACTTTTACCACCACAGCCGGCTGGATGAGAACGAGTTGAGTATGATGGTGGACCAGGGGACGGTGGACCAACTACTGGTAGACCAAGAGACAGAGGAGAGCTTCCGCCGCGACCACCGTACCTCTACTGCCACTTCTACCACCACTGCCCCAACATCCCCCTAGCACTCCGCCACCCCTCCGCTCATACTCGACCTCAACTCTCTCCTCTTCCACTAGCCATTCGTCTTGTGTCTGTCTGTCTGTCTGTACTTCATTCTAGCTCGCCACATGCACCCCCACCCACTTCTTACTTATGGACTTTACCCCTCCTCCACTCTCTCTCTCCTCTTCCACTAAAATTTTTCTTGTTCTATACTCATGCCAACACCTCCACTCACTGTAATCTCCAAAAAACTTACTTACCATGCTGTTTCTTTATCTATTGTCATTGATATTTCATCTTACACTTGCTGCCCGTTCTACCAACCAACCAACCCCTTTACGCTCTGCACATTTCCCTTCCACCTAACACCCTTACAGTTCTGAGCAAATTGCTTCTCTGTGTTCAACCCAATTAATCAACCAACCCTCGCTGTGTGGAATACAAAGGGACGCAACAAATCTTGGGGTCGTTGAGAGAGTTGTTAGTCGTCACCAGTTGCCATATTGAAACCACCAGCCAATGCTCCTAAAGAAACCACCCAGCGTGTAAAAACCGTTAAGTCGTCAGCATCCATCCAGTGCTGCCACTCACCACCTGAAGTCGCCTCCCAATACAACCCCGACCACTCCCCGTGTACAGTGTGTGTGTGTGGGCGGGAAGGCTGCTGCACCGAGAGAACATGGAAAATTGTACCTTCTTGCACCGAAAGCACTCCATGCAATACATAACAAAGGTCTCGGAGAAGAGGAAAGTACAGCGTGCCACCCCGAGAATAGTGAGAGGTGACATGCACTTAGCTAACAAAGCCATGCAAAACAAGTATTGCTGTACAGAAAAGAAAGTACTGTAATGACAAGTAAACACTTGACCGCTTAACAAAAAGTGCAAGTCCTGCCCAACATTGTAACTTAGACTGGGCTGCAGTGTTGTGCTGAGTACTGTATGTAATGATTTGCAGAAACTGTTGCATGTCAACTGTAATTGTTACAGGCCTCAATTAATTTGATCTCAGCTTAACGTAGCAGTATAGTCTTCTTCCAGTTTCTTTTTCTTTCTTTTTTTCATGTAATATTGATGCAAGCAGAAGATGACCTTGACCTGAGTGTGACCATTGATTTCCTCACATGTAATAACTAATAAGATCATCAGTTTTGTGAGTGATACCTGATCCCTCCAACAAGTTTGGTCCAGTTCTTTACACTCTCCTTCATATTTCCAACAAACAAAATAAACCAACAAACAGGGCAGGAAGTGTGGACAGACATTCCCACAACCATTTATTGGCCTGTGTCTGCCCTATAGGACTTAGAAGTATAAAAATGAAGTAATGCATAAATGATAGAAGCATAAACACAGTAATCTTCACAAGAATCAAACCTGGTAGAGTCATCATTATACGTCCTGTTGCACACTGGTTCCTCTATATTGTAAAATAATGTCATACACTAAAATGGGGTAATAGGGCCATCAGTGACAGGTAAATGGAATACCTCAGGAAATAAAATGGTTATTACAAAATATAATTAGAGAGGATTTATTTTTACTGTAAAGTTTCATCATCAAAAACTTAATGTTGGGGTTTAATGTGCATGAATATTGTTGATTGTATAAAGTTACTAGAATATATTATAAAGGCTTCTATACAACACCCTGCGAGGGCCCAGTTACCCCTTTTAAGATAAGGTTTTTGCTGCCTGGTGTTACACTGGGGATGTATTCTATCTCTTTCTCTCTCTCTCTTTTTTATTGATTTTAAACTTTTATACTTATAGTGTCCAAGATAAAACATTGTCGTCTCCTCACATTCACCACAAACCTTGAGGTGACAGAACCAGGTTTGAATCCAGTGAAGTTACTGTAGTTGAATGGACCGTGTGCTGAAAGAGTCTGGTGTTGGGTAGTAACTGGTATAGTGGCTCTATGAAATATATACAGAACTCCTTTTTTTTTTTATATAACCTGGCAAAAATGGACTGCCTCCATCATTAAATTTCTTGGCTTTCTTAGTAAATGTAATGCAATCTAAAACAAATTGTACATAATTAAGTACTTATCGGCAATTTATATACAATGGAATATATGCAAAAGTGTGTCTGAGGTCATTTTTACTTAGAAGGGGGCAACTATTTTCACCAAGGTAAAAAAAAAATAGTTCTGTATACATTACCATCATAAATGTTTCTTGTCATCACCCAGACCATGACATTATTAGCATATGGGGCCATACGTATGCAAGAATATCCATGATGTTGACGATGGCTGTGTATTGTGTGTAGGTAGTCATATGGTTACCACGCCATGGTATGTGATGTTGTGATGACAGGCGAGAGGGAGGCAGTGATTGTTTTGACGGTGGACGGTCCAGTGTGGCTTTCCCTTCCTCATAAAGGGGCCCTTTTTTTTATATACTGTATATATATATTATATATATATATATATTTGTATATCTATATATATATATATATATATATATATTTGTATATATATATATATATATCCTTTGACTTTTTTAATTTTCACATACTGTATATATATTTTTTCCTTTCTGCTTCTTTCTCTAATGATATCCAAATATTGTAGTTTTGGGTAAGTTAGTTGTAAATCTTCACTGATAAGAGTGTATGGTGTTTTCTTGACTGTCTTACTGGTAGCCTTTTCGTCTCCTCATCTTCCACCCATCCCCACTAAACCTCATCACGAATATTAACCCTTTGAGATCCATTTTTCATTAAGGATCTTATCTATCATATTTATGGAATAAACTTATGGTGCTTCTTTCCCTTCCCTCACTGCCAGACATACTTTTATTCACACAAAACAACAACAACAACAGTACATGTCCTCTTCACCACCTTGTCTCATGCAATAAACTCTAACTACAAATATCCTTATCCTCCTTACCTTCCTTCCACATATCCTTCTCATCCTCCTTACCTTCCTTCCACATAACCTTCTCATCCTCCTTACCTTCTCTCCTCATATCCTTTTCATCTTCCTTCATCATTTCCATCACTGAGAGCCATTTTCCTATACTGTACGTACAGTAGTGAGTTTTTCTCAATCCACCACAGTAAATTCTCACAGCAGATGTCATGAATAGGTTTCAATGAACTGTGTGATGCCTGACCCCGTAACCTTTGGAATGGATGGGAAGCATAGATAACCTTTGTAATATCAGCTGTTGATGGTTGCTGTCTGACATAGAGAATACAGATCACATTCACCAACATGTCTCGTGTACCACCCCTGTTTATTGTAGAGTTAAATCATCCATCACACACACACAGAATCGCACAATCACCACCTCCATAATTTGCTATCCCAGGAACATTCATAAATTTTCCTTAACTATTTGTAAGTTTCCTTGAAATAATACTGTACATTACTATCCCCTTGACTATCCTTAAGTTTTGCCCCGAACATTCATAATTTTTCCCCATAACCTTGATATTCATCGGACTCGGACAATATTCAGTTTCCCTTTGACTCACTGTCAAAGCTGAATAGAAAATTTAATTGAACACATTACTATTCTAATCAGGGAACACTGTATAGGAATTAATGAAAGGCATATACAGTTGATATCAGAATGCTTGGCAGATTACCAGTAAGACAAACTCACACTGCCACACAAATGACAGAACTTCACACTACAACCCTAAGCAGGCCTCTCTCTTCACTCTCACTTTCTCTTATTGCACTGTTATTTACCTATCATATTTCTTTTTTCTTTTATTCTCTCCATTACTTACTTATGCTGTTTCCATGCCTGCTGATCCACTTCACTTCTTTGGTACTTACTTTTACCACCATTGTTGCTTTTTGTTGAGCTTCCTGGTACAGTCGCTCAAAAAAGTAGCCTTATGAATTCCTGCTGAGGTTTATTATGACACAACTGACCAAGAATTGAAGAAAATTTACAAATCCATTCGATACAACACACAAGTCACGGTGTTCTTGTTCACATCCTTCGACACTTTCCGTTAAGATAATTTTTTGAGCGTTGGTACAGGTTGTCTCTGCTTATTCACTTTATCAAATTCTCTTATCGGTCCCTGTGACACTCCAATCATCACCACATACTTGGTGTTCACTTAGCCTACTGGAATTTCACTTAAACACTATCACCCTCATCATCATCATCATCATCATCATTTTCAACCATTGTCATACATTAGCAGTCACCCCAGCATAGTGAAAATATTAATAATCTAAATTGAATTTGACTTCATCACTTCATCATGGTTTATGGGATACTAAAGCTTAATAATTAGATACTGGAATATATAAAGTGTATCCCATTTACTGGGAAAATTCTGCTCCCTTTTTCAGAAAACTAAAAAGATAAAAGAATCTATACAGTAATTTGTAAGTGGATTTGAAAATTATGGTATAAAAAATGTACATTGGATTCTTTTTAGATGGTGGAATATACTGTGTATCAAAATCAAAATATATACCTTACAATTTGGTAACTGGACTTTATGAGTGTAAAAGTTTGGTACCCCACAGGATACCTCTCGAGTATATTGTTCTGAAAGACATCCCGAGTCATTGCCTTTCTATTTTTCAACTGACACTCCATTCCTTCTACTTCCAATGTGTACAGTCTACTGTCCCTCCTCTCAATCTCATAAAGGATTTTCGTTCTTCCTCTTCATTTCTATCATAATGAGAACATTTTAGCATGCATAAATGTTAGCATTACTATTTATTTTGAATGAATACCAATGTTTCTCTGTTGATATACAAGGGCCCAGTTTCCCTATTTTAAGGTTGGTACAGTAATTATTACAAATTTATTTCCTTCCAACTCATTGTATGGAAAATAACTAACACTATATATTTATTACAAAGAAACTTTATAAGGTATTAACTATATATGAATTCCTCAGTGAAATTGTAATCAAAATTTATAATGTCTATAATTTCATTATTTATACCACATCAGCGCTGCACAGGCTATCAATACATTTATAAAAGGCTCACTGAACAAAAGAGTTTCTACAGACAGACATCTGCATTCCAGTACTTAAATTTTCAGTAGCAGTTTTATTGGCAAAGTGTTCACCTTCATCTTCCTCAAACTGTTCACTATACTGAATGTTGTGTAACATTTTCACTTGCACAGAAGGAACTAAAATTGGGGAAGTCCATTTACTAGTACAGTACTTGAATCTGGCTCATTATTCATTCATTCATCATTGCCACATTGTTCTTGTATCACAGTTGTTTCCATTTGCTTAACTCTTCCCCTGTCACACTTTTCAGTACAGTATTCAGTATGTAAAAATTTATCAAAGCTTTCAGTAACCAATATCACTACACAGTTCAGTTTTTTATATTGGTGCTCAAGAACTAAGAACAACTGTGAAATCTTCTCATTATTTATCTGAAGAATTTTATGTAATGTTCTTCTGGCCTGTAAACACTTCCCACACTATACAACATCTCTGCACCACAAGGAATGTTCCTTCTGTATCATACCAGGTGTGTGTGTGTGTGTGTGTGTGTTAGAGTGAGTGCATGTCGTGTGTGTATGTGTGTGTGTGCAGGGTTTGCTTGTTCATCACCCAGCCAGCCAGCCAGCCTCACCACCATTTCCATACCTGCCTCATCTTCTTTTATCATGCTTTAGTGGCAAGACTTGATTCCAATATTGTCCGTGAAGTTATGGATTTTTCCTCACTGTCTCTGTGTATTTGAATGTGGACGTTCTTAGTGTCTTATTCTCGTTGTGTTGAATGTCAAAGACTTAAAATCTTTCAAGTATTTATATACATACATTACTGTACAGTGTATATATATATATATATATATATATATATATATATATATATATATATATATATTACTGTATTGTATTGTGAAAATGAAAAAAAGGTGATACGCAGATCTCAAGATGACAGTGGAAAATTCTGAAGCCAGATTGAATTAAGTGTTTTTATAAGTAAAACAATGTGTGGAGTTGAAGTGTGGAAGATTTGTAGACAAGCAGCCTGTTCTCTACCTTACCCTGTCCTTTCCTCAAGTTTCCCCAGTCCCACCCTGAGCCTCACGCTTTTTTATATAATGAAGGTAATAGAGAGCATAAGATTTGTCATGTTTTATATACTGTATAAGGATAATCTTTAAAAAAAAGTTTTTTCCAAGAATCTGTGGTAACTAGGTACAGTCATAAGCACTAGTTCCTCTTCTGTACACCTGAACTAGTAACCTTTGCCATCTCGCTAACCTTCACTAGTTAATATCACGGCCTTGTTTAGTTTCATATGCTAATCTTATCTCGAATTATTTGTACATTTTCTTATAGTAGGAAATGCCTTATATGGCCTGCTATTGTTTTTATATTTTATTGTAATATCCTGTCCCAAATTTCTTGATAGAGTAAGAGTTCAGAGGAGGCTATAATATATATACAGTGTACTAAGGGCCAAAGGTCATAAACTTAGGTGTGGAGTAGGGAGTAAGTAGTGCTAATGACTGCACAGTAATTTATGGTTGTATATATATGGGTACTGACTGCCCTAACAAAGTGCTGAAGAAACACCACTGACAGCTGGGATTTGAACCCACTGCAGCCTGTGTACTGTGTAAACACTTTTGACACTTGGAACTAACTGCTCTTATCACTGGGCTGAGAAGTATAGACAGTGCCCAATTAGATAATGAAGTTGAACACCAAAGAGTACTGTTATTACCGTACACATTTTTACAGTATGTGGTGCTCTATTTGTGGAAAGGTTGTAGCCCCCAAAAATATTTGTTGTTGTCTGCCTATTTTGTGGCAGGTTTGAATGGCAACAAGTGTATACAGAGTACCAGGTTTGTGACAAGGTTGAATCCTGAGTAGCAGTAATAGAGTCTGTGAAATAACCTGTTTTGTGGTGAGGTGAAAGCCCAGCCTTGATGTGTGTCAGCAGTGAATCTTCAGTAGAAGGTAATTTATGTTCACCCCTCTCTGGTTCTTGTGATTTCTCAAGGCGCGAGCAGTTTTCCAGCGTCTGTGTTTATTTGTAGCATATTACGAAAATTGTAGCGCAGAAGGGTGTTCGTGGGGTGTGGTCCAAGGGCGACTAAAAATGATTCAAAGCCTGCATGCCAGGAAAAAAAATGTAGTGCAAAAATGATGAGGCATAAATGAATGCCGTAAAGTGTGGTAATTGCTCCCACATCAGGGGTGTAGGGGCTCCTTAGAACACTTCACAATTAATGCAAATATAAATAAAAATGGTCTTTGATCACATTATTAACACTTCTCTAAAACTGGATATTAATGGTGATTTTATGTTAATTTAAATGTTAATGAAGAAGGTTATTTTATTTAGAAAGATGAATTTACCCCCATGTGGCCGTGATTGCCTCATTTTACAATATGGAAGCTGTTCAATGAGGAGGAATCTGTTATGATGATATTTATACTACTGTTTACTTCCCACCTCACAGTCCTGACCTGAAGAAACAGTAGTAGTGAAGCATTATCCTCAAGGGGATACCTGTACTCTCTTGACGGTAGATTGGAAGGCTACTGATACCTTGATTAAAACTATACAGTACCACAAAACAGATCCCCTATTTGTAACATTGAGATCATCTGTATCCTGGCTTAGTTTTCAGGTATCAGTAGCCCACACATTCACCAACAACAACAAGAGATTCTCCCCATACATTGTTCCTCCTCATGTGATGTTTCCCCGTTCATTCAGGAAAAATATATAATTATAATATATTACTTGTGTACGTGTGTTTGAGGACGACATAAGTACTGTACTCAGGAGCGAATGGGTGGAAGCTCCAAGTGTTAGAATTCTGAATCAGAGCTTGGGTGGATTTCTTATATAATTATTCTGTTTTTACCTTTTATTATTATTATTTTTTACGGTTTAAATTATCAGCCTGTTTTATCATAGCATTAAGTTTCTTCTTGTGTGTGTGTGTGTGTGTGGTGTTGTTGTTGCTGTTGTTGTTTGACTTTTGTAAGAGTGAGAAGCAAGAGAGAATGAGTGATGTAAGGTTGGCGTACATACGGAATGTAGTGTGTGCGTCTGCTTGTTGTGTGCATGAGAAGATGGGTGTGTGTGTGATTTTCCAAGGCAGTCAGTGACTCCTCTTTGGTTGTTGATACTTATAAATATTGAAAAAACAAAAAAAAAAGTTAAAAAAAATCTATATCATGACACAAAAAGCACAAGAAATCTGTACATTGTTTAATTTTAAGCTTTGACGAGTACAAATTTTTCCATAGATGTACATATATTTCTTTCCCCCTCCCTCCCCCTCCCCCCAGTCCTCTCCCACGCCTCCATCACCCCCACTGATGCCAGTTGTGTTGTTAAATGAATGATGGTTGATATTTTGTATTTCTTATGTTTGTCAGAACTTTAAGGGGAAATGAGAATACAGTAGTTAGTGATGACATTAGTATACACATGCTGTTATTATCAGTTCTGATGTCCCCCCAAAAGGCACTCACAGACATTGGGAATTTTAACCAACAACATTGTCCGTAAAAGAACACCAGAGTTGACAGCTGTGACCACCCCACCTACCCGACACCAGAGTAGCACTGCTGCTGTACAGAATCTAGGCAAGATGTCAGTTAGATCATATACCCCCGAGACCCATGACAAAAGGGAGTGAGCGGGCCGAGTCTCCAGGCATCAGATTGTGTATTTGTGGTAGGAACGTCTCTTCCTCTCAATCCGGCAAGCGGTTTGCAGCCAGTGTGGGCAAGCTGGAGGACTATGGGCTGATTTCACAGTATTCTTGTTGTTATTGATACTATTTGCTGCTATGATTCCTCCCCACAAAATCAAATTATTTACATTTTCCAAACTTTTGCTCTTAACCCTTTGCCATCACACGAGTGTGTCAAAAATGGAAGTTGATTCGGGTCTTGTTTTAAAGCTTGGGAGTTATACTATGTAGTACTATGTTAAAAAAAGCAATAAACACAAAGTAAAATGCAATAACAGTAAGTAGAATGTTAGTTGTCAAGCAAATATTTTACACCCTACTGCCAGAACTACCACAAACAAAGAATGATAAAGATACAATAATATTGATTGCTCTGTAGCATAGCTGAATATATTTCCATTCCATCCATATAATGATATAGTGCATTGTTATGAATAGAAACTGGTAAAAAATGCTAAACGGAGACCATATTTCTTTCCGTTATCCACTCATTTACAATAAATTACGTGTTCTATGTATACACTGAGAGTGGCTTGGGACGAGAGTAGGGCTAGAACCAACATCTACCAACTCTAAACACCAAGCACCTGTCATCAAACACAATAGTGGTGGGGAAAACATGTAATTATAAATTATGTATTTTATGACGGGCAAGCCAGTCATGTTTCAGCATCAAAAATTGATAACGGGCAAACCCATTATTGGAATGGCAAAGGGTTAATTGTTTAGTTACACATTCTTATCTCCTTTGATATGTCTATTTAATTGTAACATTATTTTACCAAATGTCATATATGGTTTGGTACTTGTTTTTGCATTATTATATTGTATCATATCCTCCCCACGTGGGAAAGCCTGCAATGTTTCACAGTCTTTGCTTACAGATCAACCATGTACACAACTGTGAAATTGACCCAGAGGGAGAGAGAGAGAAAGAGAGAGAGTGGGATGGTTTGGCTGCCATGACACAAAGTAAAATGAAGCAACCTGATTCGATGTGGCCGGCTAGGGAATATGATTGCTATTTTTGATACAGACGTTTGCGGCCGTTCGAAAGCGTGACTCCAGTACCTGTTGCCAGTTCTATATATGGGACGACAAATACTTACTCCTATTAGTTTGTGTTTTTCAGTAGCTGATGGTATCATATTCACAACTTATATTATCACCTCCTTGTAACTGGTTGGCAGAAGTTGTAAAAAAACATTAATTAACTGTTGTGCATTACCTGGCTCTCCTGGGTGATGAGTTTCAGCAACAAGTCACATTAAACTTCACTGAATGCCCTTCTGTATGGCTTTGTATTGTTCAGAGTTTCTGAAATAAATTGATTAAATTGAAATAATCTGATGATATTAGCTGTGGACAACATGCATGATTAGACACATGAATTGGTGGTACAGGCAAGGAAGAGAAAAGTGTTTATCCCTCTCCAGTAAACGTTAACCATTGCCTGGTACAGTACAGTACTTTTGTTTACCTACCTACCTACCACTACCATCCCAAATAAATGGCCCATGTCCTTGGTATAATGATATATATCCTACTGAGGCATACTAATGAACTTGATACTGTGAGAACCAGAGCATCTTTCTTATATCCTGGCTGTACCACCAGTTGATGTATGTGTCTTACTGTTCCGTATACCTTCAACTACAGAAAGATAAAGTCATAATAGTACTGTACCTGTGTAATGAAAGCCAAACCATTCATTGCACTGGATAATCTTGTTTAAAACTTTTTGTCATTTTCAATTTCTTGCTTCTTGCTGCCTACCATGATACAGTTGTTAATTTTTATAGCTTAGCCGTTGTACCAATAGATGTCCTAACTTTTAATTATTTCAGTATTAAATATGAAGTGAAAAATACTATATATACTGTAGTTGTAGTAATAATAATAAATGATAATAATAAAAATGTAGTGAGTAATGTTAGACTTAGGCTTAAATATTTGGAGATATTTTTTCTAATTTGTACATAAAGACAAAAAGAATGGGGCGCCATTGATTGGTTTGTGCTTGGTGTGTGTGTGTGTGTGTGTATGTATGTAAGAGTGAGTCATGTAAATCCTTCAAAAGCTGTGTGCATGTCTGTGTATGTGTGTGAATTTTATAACCATTATGATGAATGTAATTTGTATTCAGGTTTGTTTATTTCTTTTCTTTTCTTTTCCTTTTTTTTTTTTTTTTTTTTTTTTTTTTCTTACTTGGCAAAAGAAATATGCATTTAGTTGATATAATTTTAAGCCTCCGTGCTTTGTGATAAATAACAATGTGGGGAAGATGGATGGAACAAGCCACCGGTTTTGTAGGTTTACACAAATTTATTCCCTCTTCATTAATGTAAATACCATATACATAATAATTATATATATATTTATAGAACCACACTAATAAAAAAAAATTTGTTGCCAGCCTAAAGGATTGCCAGCTGGTACATGCAGTTCTTCCAGTTTTGCATTACAGCGTTTGCAATTGTATGTTTCAAGGGATAATTTGAAAAGCTAGCTAGAGTTAAGACAAGTCCACTTTACACTCCTTTCCAAAGATTAGGCTTTAGACGATCAAGAATACAGATTGTGCTTTATCTTCATTTCCAGAGGGGATTATTAATTGATTTAGGGGTGATTTAGAGGATTACTGACTGATTGGTATTCAAGTAAGGGATCTGTTTTGTTGGCACTAATTGGAAGGTTTCAGAGACTCCCAAGACAGTCACAGTAAACGACCCCCTTCAGGGAAGAAGTAAGATGTTAAAATGAATTGGAAGCCACTGATATCTCCACACTATGCCAAGAAACAGGTTGTCTCAGTATGAGTGATTTGTTTTGTGCAATATTGCATTTTTATTTATTTTTCAATATATTAATCT
The DNA here is from genome assembly GCA_033782935.1 of Petrolisthes cinctipes. NCBI lineage: Eukaryota > Metazoa > Arthropoda > Malacostraca > Decapoda > Porcellanidae > Petrolisthes > Petrolisthes cinctipes. The sequence goes on from JAWQEG010006420.1 coordinate 106,214, forward strand.
CCAAACACCAAAGGATATTAATGTCCAGTCACTAACAAAATTGGTGTCATTTTATTTATCATGAACCACATATTATGGTGGTATAAGCTTCATGAACTACAACTCCAGTGAAGTTTATTCAATTACTCTCTGGATATAGATCTTTGTGACTGTACTGTATAATCTCTAGTGCTGAAGTTGTACGATTATTTATTTATTTTTAGACAGTACAGTATCAAGAAAAAATTATGAAGGGAACTTGTATACTGTACTGTATTTATATTTGGCATTTTACTATGGATAAAGCCTTGCAAAGATTTTATATGAAAAATATATATATATATATATTGCTTGATAAAGAATTTTTTTTTCAATATTGATGATAAATTGAGTGCTTTTGATTCCTCCAATGTGAAACAAACCAGCTATACTGAGGTACTGTATTGTGTTTCTTATGACAGGTTTGGAGGACATAGTAGCCTCTGTATTTACTTGACTTTATAATTATCCCCTTATTACTTCAACATTACTGTTATCAGCTTCTGTTGTAAAGTTTATATGAATTATTATGTCTTCCTCTGATATGATAATGATGTACTTACTTAAATTTATTGTTATTATTTGTAATGAGTTTATTACTACAGTTAATAATGTGTCAGGTGATATGTTATATAATGGATATCAAAAGTTATGGGCATTAATATTCGGCTTAACTTGTATTAAGATGGTCAGTGTACTGTCGGACACATTAATTCACACTACATTCTAGGAACACTATATTTGTACATTGAACTGAAGGCCATGATGGTTTCTGGCAATGACCTTACAACTCTTTAGTAGAAATGATAAAAGCATCTTCATTATTTATTGTCTGGAAATCAAAATAAAATCTCTTCTGTTCCTCTCTTCCACTGTCTCTCCTGTCCTTATTTCATTGTGCTTACTCTCCCTTCTCTTTGTCTCTTCTTTTGTGGTACAAGGTCTCTCTGACTGAGCACAATCTTCTGCCTTCCACTTTTCATTCATTTTTCCATTCATTAATCCTCACTGTTGCTGACTTGGGTTTGATACTCATCCAAGCTGAGTAAAATACATTTCTACTGGGGAAGTTGACAGAAGTCACCTTTTATGGCTTACAGTGAAGAGTTGAAATAAGTTGATCCTTGAGAGTACTGTACGTGAATAAAGATATACACCCTTGATATAACATTAATATAAATACAGTACTTGCATCCAACATTTCATACTACCCTCAGTCCCTCACTAAAGACCCACACATATTATCCCCAACAATTAGTCACCCACAACCCTACAGACTTTGTGATGTACTGAACCTGTATTAAGTGAAAAGTGTTGAGATGATGATTTAAAGAAACCCTGTGATGTAGTCAGAAAATTGGAGGTAAATGAGTCCATTAAATATTGCCACGAAACACCACCTATATGGAAGGACCTTGTTTCATGGCATAGACAAGAGAAATCATCGAAAGTCTTCAATTCCCATACACAATCACAGGGTCATTAAGTGTTTATATCAGGGGTATGCTGTAACCGCCAGGAATAACAGAAACATTAATTAAGGCTAGTCAAATGAAGCATATATTATCTCCTGTTCCATCAATTTTCTACCTACCTACCTGTACTGTAGTGTCAATATGAAGGGAATGAGTGACGAGAGAAACGCGAGGTACTGTACTTGTCTGTGAGGGATGTGCATTATATTGTGCTGTTATAGTTTTCTTGGGGAATATGCATGGAAGTTAAGTTTTTATTTCTATTTTCCCCCCCTTCCCCTCACCACCTTGGACATTACTACTACTGTTATTACTACTACGAGTTTTTAATTGGAGACTTATTAGTTTTTATGCTGTGATTTTTTTCAAGTGTTCAAGTCATGCTGGTTTTTTGTATTAATATTTTATGAAAGACGTGTGCTATACCCCTTCAAGTGTTCAATGCTGTCTTTTGTACCGTATTTCCGATTCAGTGTTGAGTTTCGGAACCATTACGTGGGAGTCTGGTGATCTGCGGAGAGTGCTCGAACCATTGTGTAAGAGTTCTCTTTTATTAGTATTTGTATTGTTTCATTTTTATTATTATTATTATTATTGTTATTATTATTTGTGCTGTATTATTATTATTGTTATTATTGTTGATATTATTTTTGTTTTTTATTCATTGATTGCAAATCGGGTTCACTCCGGAGAGTTCTTGACCCACAGTGGAGAGTTGTTTTTTTTATTATATATACATACATATATATATATATATACTGTATTCTTGTTGTAAGTGTTCAAATCCAGCGGCATTGTTTTGAAATTGTTGATGATTGATGATGATGAGAGTTTCAGGACAAACCAAAGAGGAAGAGTGAATATCCATAATGGAACTGTTGTGTAATAAAAGCAAGCAAGCACCAAGAGCCGCCCCTCCGACCCCACCCTGCCCTCCATCCCCAACCAACCAACCAACCAATCAACATCACAAACCGTTTGTACAGTGGTCCTCAGGCATTCACTCATTATATGGAGGCTTCACAACACTATACTATACTATACCTCCCATTTCCTCTGTTGTTGGGTATTATGGCCTGCCTCCTGTTTAGCATTATCACACACACACACTATCGGAAAAGCAGGTGAACTTGAACACACTGTATATGACTGTAAAATTAACAGAGGATTTGGGAGGGTCAGGAATGTTTGAAAATTGCTGTAAAAATGGAGGCACATTAGCACTGACCACCCCACCCATCCTTACACCAACCAACCAACCAACCAACTACCTGCCTTCATCCACCCACTCTCCTCACACACACACACACACACACACACACACACACACACACACATTTCAGTTGTACAGCAATGCATTTTGTTGCTCGCAGAAGAGACTTACAATCTCCTCCTTATAATACAAAATAGGATTTTTTGGGAAAGATGTCTGAATCATCACCGACATTTAAATACAGCAAAAAAGAAGCAAAGGATCTTCGTATTTTTTAAATGAGGAGGCGAAATCCACCACGGCGACAGGTAAAGCTGAGGCTCCTCTCCTTCAAAGACGACCACTTGGCATTGTCACGTCTCTCTCAATCAAGAGTGAACAACACCAGACGACGAGGATTTGTGAGATGAATTTCCAGCACATTTACTCACCGGTGAATGTTTCATTTTTAGTCTAGATGCCTCTTGGTTTACATCTAGACAAGAGAGAGAGGACTGAGAGTGCTGAGAGGCAGTCATGGGAGTCGATCTGGCTGCACCTGTTAACAAGCTTTAGTCGTACCCAAAACTATGTGTGTGCAATGTCCATGTGGGAGATTGACAGCCGTGCCTGGTGTCCTCTCCTCCCCTCCACTCCACTTTCCTCCCATAAAAACCTAATACAAGATACCCCACCCACCCAGTTCTGGTTTTTATCATATTTACAGTATTTTTTCATTTGCGAAGCAGGTACGAGTTAGACGAGGGTGGGAGCCAAGGAAAGGAGAGGGTTCCCTTTGAGGAAGGAAAGGGGAGGAAGGGGAAGAGGTCAGGATCTGGCCAAGACAAACCCACATGCCAGGTAGTGTAAGATAAAACTTGTAGAGTAGGGTAGATTCTATACATGATCAATTTTTGTTCAGACATCTTTTGACATATTTGCAAATTTTATTGTTATGTCATTTTCAATAAAGATTTTCTTGTATATTATGAAATGTGTTATTTTTTTTTCCCAGCTACATGAAAGGTATGACCTATAGCTTGGGTGTAATTCATACTATACATTACTGTATTGGGTAGAATTCATATCATACTCTATTGGGTTGATTTCATGGATGTCATACAGTATTAAGTAGATTTTATATCATACAGTAGTGGGTAGAATTCATATCATACAGTATTGGGTAGAATTTATGCATATACTGTATTGGATAGAATTCATATCATACTGTATTGGCTAGAATTCATGGATGTCATACAATTTTGTGTAGAATTCATGTCATACTGTGTTGGGTAGGATTAATATCATATAGTATTGGGTAGATATTCATATCATGTCTCCATATTTCTACTTGACAAACGAACAGGACCATTAAATAATCCACTTCTTGAGACAAGTGTCAGATTGGTAACAGAATGATATGCGGCAGGAGTTATGTGGTTTCTTGCCAAATCAAGCATAATGTATACAATATTGTTGTGTTAAATATGTGTCTTGACTGTAATGTAACGGACATTTTTGAACTGCTGATGTGGTTGTATTGTGTTACTGTGTTTGTGATTATTCCTCGTTATTTTGTGAAGCAGCTAGAATGTCTCCTCAAGTTGAGAAAAGAAAGTGTGTGAACCTTAACATCATGCAGAAACTACAACTAATTAGAAAATGTGGTAATACAATGGAAATGTTCAAGTAAGTACACTACAAGTTAATTTGGTATTTATCTAGACCAGTGGTTCTCAAACTTTTCCAGCTAACGGAACCCTATGACATATGCTGGTACTCGAAGGAACCCTCAGCGACCCTCTCACCAAATATAGGTGGAACCCTCCCCAATACACATACATACACATTATTTTTTGCCACCGAACCCTTGAAAGGTCTTCGCGGAACCCTGGGGTTCCGCGGAACACAGTTTGAGAACCACTGATTTAGACTATTGCTGCTTTGTAGCAGTGTTGCCAGATCCAGGTAGGTCTCAGTATTTTGCCCCGGTCAGGTCCTGGTACTTTTCCATGGTTAGTTCCCAGTAGTTTGCCCAGGGGCGCCTTTTGATTCGGCAGGTCAAAGGCGCGTCGAAGGTTAGGTTAGGTAAGGTCAGGTAAGATCAGGCTAATTTCAAAATGCCCCATTTGAATATGACCTATCTTGACCTACCCGAAGAAAATGCCATAGAAGAAAAGTGTCTTAGAATGTTATAAATTAGTGGGTAAAGAAGGTAAAAACATCGCAATAGAAAATGGCAAATTAAGACATTGTTGACATGATCAAACCCAAATTAAGACATTGTTGACATGATCAAACCCAAATTAAGACATTGTTGACATGATCAAACCCAAATTAAGACATTGTTGACATGATTAAACCCAAATTAAGACATTGTTGACATGATTAAACCCAAATTAAGACATTGTTGACATGATTAAACCCAAATTAAGACATTATTGACATGATCAAACCCAAATTAAGACATTATTGACATGATCAAACCCAAATTAAGACATTATTGACATGATCAAACCCAAATTATTACATTATTTTTGGGACCTATCTTTTTATATACAGGGATAAAACCAAAATAAAAATTGCCATGTTGAAAGAAAATAGTGTTTATTTTTGCAAGATAAGATAGACTTTTCACTAATGAGTGCAATATAGGTATAGAATACTAAAATAATGACTATACAGGAGTTTTTTTATGTACAGGATTTACAAGACCTCAACCAAAGATAAACAGTCGGGCTAAATTCTTAATCACTGCTTGAGATTCCACTGTAACATACAAAAAAATAAATTTCTCTGGACTTAATGTATAAAGATGATAAAACAAAATCATACAGTACTTACTAAACCACAAAGTTGTCAGAACACACAAAAAATATATATATCACAATGAATAAAACTATACACATAATTATTTTCTCTCACAACCAGACGATAAATTTAGCACTCTGAGGCAATACGTCATTCTTATATATATTTAATTAAGGGAAAGAACTCGTGTTGGTGAGTTGGAGTGCTACTGATTCCTCCAAACTATGCCAGGAAACATTTCACTTGAATGTTACTAAGAGGGGACCTGTTTCATAGCATAGTTTGGAGGAATCAGAAGCACTCCAGTTTACCAAAAAGATGTCCATTTTCTCCTTAAACAACTGATTGATTCTCCCAGGGATTCACACCACAAATTTTTTTTTAATAAATAAAAAAAAATTAAACAATAAATTCTAACACGGTATTCTAAGTAAAGACCGTCTAACATCAGAAATTCACACCACCAGATTTTTCCAACCCGGTATTCTAAGTAAGGACCATTGAACATCAGGTATTCACACCACCAAATTAATCAAACCACCAGAAATTTCTAACACGGTATTCTAAGTAAGGACCGTAGACAAGAACATTGGTACATGTTTGTGGTGTTGCCGACGGTATGGTACAGATACTGTACAACGACTCCATTGACACACTACTCAGAACCATTGTACCAGTACCACCAACACTATTGTCAACACCACCAATGTTCTTGTCTACCAACCCTAAACTAATTTATGTCACAAACACACCAGTTCTGATTCACCACAACCATACAGTAAAATAGATGCCATATTCACATTGACATGATCAAACCATCTGAAATTTCTATCTTGGTATTCAAAGTTAATTATAAAATACGCACCAGTTCTGTTTCACGGTATTAAAAAATACATGTACAGTATACACACACACAGTCAGTCACACACGTTGACATATCCTCAGAGTGTAAAATCTATATATAGTATAATGAACAGCATACAACTCAAGTGCTGATTAAAAATATAGTCCTGAAGCAAAGTTAATTAATTAGGGTGCAGCTGCGTCTCCCTTCGCTCCAGTTAAACGATTTCCGCATTGCGTCAAATTTACATTTTTTTTTATACATAATTATAATTTATATATTTATATTTTATTCCCGAAGGACAGTTTCTATTGCCTTTAATTAATAATGATTCTATCGATATCTAATGCTAATTCTGTACATGATCAACTTCAATTACATATCACATGTACTTTGGTAAATTTGGTTCAGTCTTTGAGAACTAACCAAAATCTATATAGAATACACTAAGGGCCGATTTCACGGTATTTGTTACTGTTGTATTTTATATTGGTCCAACCCAACAACAACCAACACCCCAACACACACACACAAGAACACAACCCATATTCTGTGCTGCAGTACCAAGTTAGTTCAGTCAGCCAGTCAGTCACTTTTACATCTTTAACTGTCCTCTCTCTCTCTCTCTCTCTCTCTCTCTCTCTCTCTCTCTCTCCTCAACATCACTTAGTTCACTCAACAAAATTCACCATACTTCATTCCTCAAATCACCACACTTCATTCCTCAAATTACCACACTTCACTCTTCAAATCACCACACTTCACTCTTCAATCACCACACTTCATTCTTTCCCTATATGATGGTGTTGTTTCAGCCTCAATCAACCAGTCTTACTACATCATTCAGTCAACACTGTCATAATTTAGTTTTATTTTTGTTTACATTTGTTTGTGAAATTAACGGCACAACACCGTGAAATCGGCCCCCCATGACTAAGTATATTATTCAATTAAGGGACAATTATTATCCGGAACAGTGCGTGGAATTCATTTTTTTGTTTTGTACCAGGTCTGCCATTGTGGTGAGAAGATATAAAGAGTTAGAGTAAAAATACTGTATCTGCCTTCACTCAGTCTGTCTGTACAGCAACAACTTTATTATTATGGTATTGACCAATGTGTATATAAGGGGAGATTATATTGTTGGTAAATTGGAAGGCTACTGATTCCTCCTAACTATACCAGAAAACAGACACCCCCTCAATGGTACTAATAGGGGATCTGCTGTCTGTTTTGTGGGATAGTTTGGAGGAATCAGAGACCTTCCAATTCACCAACAACAAAACTATTCCCTTATTAACGGTACAATGGATAGATGGTATACAAGAACATCTGTGGTATTAACGTAGGCACTGTACCAGTACCATGGTTCTCTATATAATCTAAGGAGTCATCGTATCATTACCATGCCATTAACACCACCATGGACATTCTTGCATACTGTCACATTGTTACTTAGGGTTAATGTGGGTTGTACAGTGTTGGTAAATCTGGAACAACTCATTCCTCCAAGTTATTCCAAGTAACAGGTCACCATCATTTTTGTTAATTTGGTCTTGTTTCCTGAAAATACTTTGGAGGAATCGATGCACCTCAATTTGGAGGAAATCAAAGCACCCTGTGAACATTTTACCTTCAGTTACAAAAAAACAACATAATTAATTATTATTATCATCATTATTATTATATCACTTTGTTCTGGATAATATAGTTAAGTATTAATTAATCTTCACTAAGAATATTATGTATAATTATTATATATATATTTATTATATTACGGATGATTACAGTATTCAGATTTGGTTACTCAGAATCTATTATTGTATTATGGGAGACAGGGAAGCAGCTTAAGGTGGAAGTACAGAGTTGGTAAATCTGGAACAACTGATTCCTCCAAACTATTTCAAGCAACAGAACACCATTATTTTTGTTAACTTGATCCTGTTTCCTGGCATACTTTGGAGGAATCAAGGCACTCCAATATAACAAAAGTTAATTACCCCCTTAATTAATGGGAAGATTAATATGACAGATTAATATAACATTTAACTTGGCTGAAATAATATGAGAGAAGGAGACTGTGTGTGTGTGTGTTTTGTGTGTATGTGTGTGTGTTTTGTGTGTATGTGTGTGTGTTTTGTGTGTTTGTGTATGTGTGTGTTTTGTGTGTATGTGTGTGTGTTTTGTGTGTATGTGTTTGTGTATGTGTGTGTTTTCTGTGTGTGTGTGTGTGTGTGTTTTCATTATATCTGGGAGCCGGTATATTTATAAATGTATAAAAGTTTGTCATAATTTATCTTGTATTGCATTATTACATTTACTAAAGAAGCCGAGAAATTATATGATGTATTTGGTACATATTAATTATTACCAAGTTAAACAGAGATTTATTTGTTGGTGAATTGGAAGGTCTTTGATTCCTCCATACTATACCATAAAACACATCCCCTATTAGTACATACCACTGAGGGTGTGTTTCCTAGCATAGTTTGGAGGAACCAGAAGCCCTCCAAAATGACTGAAAAGATTGTATCCATATATTATTTTTGTTATATAGCAGAGTTTGGAGGAATCTGTAGCCTCCAATTTGCTAACATCACTGACCCCTTAAAATATTATTAAATGGAAGAAGAGTTAAGAGTGAAGAACAGTACATACGAACATGACGACTTTGGGTAACTAATGAATGCCCATAATGTATTGTGTTGGATGATATGTAAGAATATATGTGGTTACTGTATTGACAATGATGTGGTATTGGTACACTTGGATATCATAGTCTTCTAGCCCCATCTGAGTCCAAGCCATTGATCTGAAGCAGGCGGTTTCTGGACGACAGCCCACCCAAACCATAACCAGGCTACACAACACATCTCAAACCAATGGAGGCTTTGGGTGGGCTGTCGTCCAGAAACCCCCTGCATTAGATCTCTGGCTTTGACTCAGGTGGGCTAGAGACTATGTTATCCGACTGTACTATGACTCTGTAGTGTGTCTGTGGAGTCATTGTACCAGTACTATGCCACACCATTGTTGTTGTCACCATCAATGTTCTTGCATACACACACCCATACAACTCCAGTAATTAAATAACTTCCATACAATGGGATAAAAGGAACTATGCACACGGTAAACTTTGACACCCCTTCAAAACTGTATAGTACATGAAACTAATCTCCCCCCCCTCCCCCCCAAAAAAAGATAGTAATAAATTATCTGAAGAAAATATTAATAATCTAAATGGAGAAGTTTAAAAATGTGGGGATGAAGAATGTGACAAAATCTCTAAAAAAAAAAAAAAAAAAAAAAAAAAAACCTACTTTTGGTTAATATTAAATACAGTATATTGAAATTCTCCAATAATAATAATAATTCTACTGTCATTACCAGTTACATCTCATATTTATTATCAATATTATTAAGAAGTTTTCCCGAGGGCTGTTGTAATTTGTGACCCATGTGATGTTGCCATTTATCCCATTATACGGTTCCTGTGTCGTTCGATGCTTTGGTATACAGTCTCTCATAGATGTGTTGTTGTTGTTTGGTTTTATCTCTTCTTACACACACACACACACATTGTTTGTTTGTACTCACTTCTCACACACAAACACATACATTGCTTGTTTTTACTTTTCTTACACACACACAAACATATTGTTTGTTTTTACTCACTTCTCACACACACACACACACACACTTGTTTGTTTTTACTCTTCTTACACACACACACACACACACACACACACACATTACTGTATTTATTAGTACTATTCTTACACTCACACACTCTGTTTTTTATCCTAATCTTACACACACACACACATTGTTTTTTGCTACTCTCTTCTTACAAACACACATACCCTCCATTACACATTCATTCTCTGCCTTATATGTTTCTGTGTGTATAAGTTGTAGGAAATATTCTCCCTCATGTTTCTATTAATAACATTGTAATGATATAATATTTAACAGAAAATTTTGCTGCTACTCCAAAAATGAATGTGATGGGAATGTGAGTGACAACACACCTACACGAGACTGTACACACATTATACATACACACACATGCCTAAAATCTATCCTCTCTCTCTCCGATAAAATCTTATAAAAAACCCATCTTTCCTTAATGATATTACTACTACATATAAAATTTGATATATATCTTTATCTATATACATATAGTACAGTAAATATAGCTAGCCTTCTGGAGTATAAAATGTCAACCAACCAACAAGACAGTGACATCATAATTATGTGGAGGGAAGGGGTAAGTCTCTGGCCACATGACTTTATTGTTTACAGTAGAAGCCAAAAGCTGTGAGACATATGTAAGAATATCAGTGTTGATGTTGATGATGATGGTTGTTGGTGTTATGGTACAGCCACAATCAAATAACCACTGACACTTTCCTTCCATTGTGCAAATAAATCAGTATTATATCAAAATATAATCATACAACAACACTTTACGTCAACTCAACCCCCTCAATTATTATTATGTTGTCCTGCAAAATCATACACGTGTTGTTCTATATTACCAAGATATTTACTACGATGGAAGGAAAGTGTCGGTGGATATTTGATTGTGGCTGTACCTGTTATAATGACTCTAAATTGTTTGTATTTATGGAGTCATTGTATCGTTACTACACCATCGTCCGTCAACATCATCAAAGTTCTTACATACGACCCAGTGAGACAAATCATTATTATTATAATTACTATTATTATTAATATTATTATTATTATTATTATTATTATTAATATTATTATTATTATTATTATTATTATTAGCGCTCTCTGTACAACGATAACATTATCTCTATATATACTTTACTGTACAATCACAAGTCATAATAAGCATCCAGATATTGTTATTGTTAAAGTTTGACATCATCTGACATACCAGTGATCCAAATACAGTACAATGCTTATCTTACCTATAGCTGTCACATACATAGTTGTTGGAGGCTCGTTTAAGAACCCTGTGATCGTGTATGGAAAGTAGAGGCTTCTAATTCCTCCTGACTATGCCATGAAACACACTTCTTCCATATAGGTGGTGTTTCGTGGCAATATTTGAAGGACTCATTTACCTCCAATTATCTGACTACAGCACAGCACAGGGTCCCTTAATACTCCATCATGAGGCTATTTAAAACAGACCTTGGATATTTATTATGACTGATGACTGTACATACCTTCATCTCCACATCACACACAGACACTCAACACTCATCTTCCTTCATTTCTTTCTGACAGTGGTTGGTTGGTTGGTTGTGTGTCCGTGTTCTTGTTGATCCAAAACGTAAGAGGAATATTATAGAGGTCAATCTTTTACATGTGTTTACCTGCTAATTGTTTTGATATCTGGCTGAAGACTTATGTTAATTGTGTCACATGGTATGGAAGGATATGACATACAGACAAGTATTGAGTATCTTCTTTTAGTGGGCCCTGTGTGTGTGTGTGTGTGTGTGTGTTATGGTAGTTAGAATCATTTGACATACAGACAAGTACTGAGTATCTTTTAGTGGACGTGGAGTTGACAGACGGACAGCACATTAAAAAAACCCACTAACATCACGGAAGCTGCACACAATCATCACCTACAGTAAATAAATCCCTACAACATTAAACTTCATTAAAATATTGTACATACTAATATCGGACGGCCGTACCCGTGTTGACAAAATGTAGCGAGAAGGAATCCAAGTGTTCAGTCAGTCAGTCCTTACTGTATTATAAACGGTTATTTGTTTTAATCTCTGGGTGTGAGATTTCAACAGGTTTACTGCTCTACACCGTGAGCAGTTAAATTAAAGCCAGTTATTATTGGGTGTGTTTTTTGTTTTTGTTTTGTTGTTGTTCCAAACTGTGACACATCATTTATAGTTTCTTTTCTTTTCTAGTTCAGATAAAAAGTGTTGCAGCCACAGATGGATATAACACATTACACTACATACACACACACTGTAAATATCACTGTACCATTATAACCATACACTACATGAATGGTGATGGTGTTAGTGTTTATTATGGGAGATTCTTTATAAACCATAATGTAATGTCATGTTTGTGATTCTGTAGTTGAAAGAACTAATTTCTTGACTGGTAAAATATTTAGGTAATTATTTGCAGTGACTGATTGTAATTATATGATTGAAACTCACAGAATGAAGCTACTGTATTTACAAAAATCTTAATACTGTATTAATATTTTTGCAGTGCGAAGTAAGATTCCAGCATCAGCACCAACACAGTGTATGATAGTGTAGTGTAATGTGATGAACCAGGTGTAACAGAATGATAATATGGATGGAGGCTGAGTTGGTGTTACACTGAGTTGTTGAGGGGACGAGAGGAAGTCACTGCACCGGGCCAGAATCGGGTGAGGGGGCGTAATAACGTTGAGGTAGGGGTCGCCTGGCCAGCACTAGCCTCACCAGTTAGCATTCTACACTCTGTTTATATATTTATTTTTCTCTGTCTCTCTCTGGCTTATAGTAAATGTCCACAGCTGATATCATTACATATCCATTCATCGGATTGGCTGGTGTGTGACTCGTTACCATTATATGGGTGGCGAGCTTCGACCAATCACGTTCACTGTTTTATACCTCAGTGGGTTTATGTGGCCAATAGTGACCTGGCTTGATCAACTTAAATCCCTTCACAAATTACTCATTATAACACCAGCTGTGGACATTATACTTTCAGCAACATTTATTTATACAAGTGGGTGAGTGAGCTCTATGGCTGCACACATTTCATATCTTGGGAAAAAATGGATAAGGCACAAACTCAGACATGACATGGCAGGACTTTTCAAGGTGTTTCTCTAGGTGTGCTTTCTGTTTGAAGCCACGACCACACTGTTGACACTTAAAGGGACGCTCACCAGTGTGGGTGCGTAGGTGGACTTGTAGGTTAGATTTCCTCTTCTTAGGGAACTGTTTACCACATATGGGACAGGGAAGTATTTCCTCTACAACCACATTACCGTCTTGTACCCAGGGTGAAGCAGGAGGTCCCAGCAACATGGAGCCTGAGATGGACTGTGAATGATGTGGTGAGGTCAATACACTGTGACTGTGTGGACTCATAAGCCCTTGGTCATCTCGCTTCACCTTAGACTTCGCTGACAAGTCCTTCTGAAACAAGGGGGAGATTTGGATCAGGCACTGCATGACTTGGCCGCTCATTATAGTGTGTGTCATGCTTTCCCCACCACCAGCCAGAAGGAATCCAACATAACACAATACAACAACAACTTGTCAACAATACCAACACCAAAGCATGCCTAAGTAAGTAATGATTCAAGCTGTTGGCACAAGTAAAAGTAAATAAAGTGCTAAAGTGTTTGATAATGTAAAAGGATTTCATGACTGTAATTCTCCATAGTGAGTGAGATATAACAGTGAACTATAAGAGACTGTGATGAATGAATGAAGGAATGTGATGTATATTTGTCCAATTTTCTTGCCAACACATGTGTGAGTGAGTAATGTTTAGCACTGTCATGAATGCCCACACACTACACACACACACACACACAGACACATGAACACACATATAGTTGGCTGATAGATTTATTATACATTTTATCATCTGGGTTTTATGTTGGTTGTTTATATTTAGTGTTGATGATACAAGTGACATCTGTAGGTGAATTTCATAACTTGTCAATATTACTTGGGTAAGATAGCCTACAGTAGTGTATAAATGTCACCACCTTGTTCAATATGATATAATGTCTTTATTGTCTTATTTGTCAACAGTCATGTGTATTAAAAGTCTAAATAAGGTCAGTAGTGGGTATATAATAGTACTGTATATGTATGTATGTATGTATGTATGTATATCCAGTAAATATACATACATCTAGGGGTATAAATAAGCATATACATACATACATACCTACAGACACACAGTATACAAATAAAGTCAAACTCAAGGTGTGTAAACAACCTAGAGTATTACAGTATTATTATTATTATTATTATTAGAGTCATAAGAGTTTCATTAGTCAAGCAGGAAGTGTGGCAGTATAAAGATAATAAGTCAGAGTTTTTCCTTTAAATCAATGACTACACTTAATTTACTTATAATACACATTACAACTCCTGGGATGCATCATTTGAATATATAATTTAAGTACATCCGAATGATTGTACATTGTGATATTGAAATGATAACAGTATCTTCTTATAAAATCCGTAAGTCTATAACATCAAACTTAATGACATAGTGTATGCAAACTTTTATGATCTGTTCTTGTTAAGGATTTCTTCACTAAAAAACTAAATTGGCTTTCATTCATTTATTGTGCATACCTTACAATTTATTTTAATAGCAAATAAATTATGATTATACATACAAACTTGTATAAGCATTTGTGACCATATGTTTTTATTTGTAAAATTAAGTATTTACTTAGTATTTATATATTCAGATAAAACTGTTCTCTAAAAATAATGACTTTGGTGATTAAGTAGTTTAAGCCATAATATCCAACATATACACACTTTGAGAAATAAATTTGAGACTAAGGTTCATTAAAGCAAAGATTAAAAACTTTGTAAAACTATAAAACTCATCAACTGTACACACACACACACACACACACACACGCACGCACACACGCATGTACACGCACACACACACACGCACACACACACACACAGACACACACACAAAAGCTCGTCATTGTGCCCATTGGCTGGACGCTGGCAGTCGTTATGTAGTTTAAGGCAGACAGTGATACACAACAACAAAAGGTCAACTTCACAGTCATTAAAAGTGAATGAATTAATATTATTGAAGTTTATCTGTGTTGTAAAGGTTTGTGACTCATGTGTGGTGATAATATGTAGTTATGGTTATATTTTACAGTAGCAATATGTGTATGTGTGTGTGTGTTTTGTTATAACAAGACTGTATGATAATGTGTGTCTGGGGAGTAATGAACCCAACACATAGTAATGACTGTGACATTGTCCTAAAGACCCTGATTTGATTTGGTTGTCAAGTAGCGGTTGTTGTCAGCCGGTGTCAGCACACACACACTGGGGGGTGCCGCTCCCCGTTGGCCAACCCCTAGCTTCTGTCTGGTTGTGGTTTCTCAGTCCAGCTGACTTGGTGCACATTACGCACATGGTGGTATAGTGTGCCTGTCTGAGCAAAGCTCTTGCCACACACGTGACATTTGTACGGTCTCTCTCCCGTGTGTGTCCGTCTGTGTTCTATCAAGTATTGATTCAGAGTGAAACGTTTGCCACAGATATCACATATGTATGGCTTAAAGTTTATGTGGCTACGGTAGTGCCGCTTGAGTGAACCCAGCACTTTGAATTCCTTCTGGCAGATGGGACATGTCAGCCCATGACCCAGCAGCTGCTCACTAAGGGCATGAGGAGATGGGCGACCCTGCAACAAGAGAGAGCGGCACTTTAGTAGCTTGTCAGGGGCCGGGTAGAGGGTGTATGGGTTGGTTACCTCCACTACCACCACCCACTGTACCACGTCACACCAACTCTACCAATAGTGCCACACAGCCTTGCCTTGGGTGGTGTAGTGTCATGCGGTGATGGCCATCAGTGTGTACATCAGTTAGGAAGGTGGATACCAATACCATCTCCTCTTAAAATGACTCATATTTACTCACAGGGAGGGAAAGAGAGAGAGAGGGGTCTACTTGCTACTGTGTGTGTGTGTGTGTTGTGTGAGAGCCAGCCATGAAGTATAAAATAACCCAACAAAAACTATAGCACAGAATGATAACTCCATACAATATTATTGTAACTGGTGGTCAACAATGTCTCTAGGCCTTGACTTTTACAACTACTGTACTACTATTTTACCATAACCTCCCTCAGACCAACCTCACGAACCACACACTACTCCAGGGTCTGTGTATGCAATGTGTATACTGTACTGTGATGGCGATTATTTGGCAACATTATTTTATATTGTCAAGATGTTATTTGACCTTAGTAATAATAATATTAATATTGATGTTTGACCACGGTGGGTGAGAAAATATATACTGTATATTATAGGGTCATATGCAAGAATATTATCCCTGGTGATGTGGACAGAGAGAATGTAGTAGTATTAGCTAACTAAGTGTTTATTACAGTGACACACAATTACCCTCACCCTTTTCCTACAACAACAACAACAACAATAACAACAACAACTATTCTCAACAGCAAGAACAAGATGCACCTTTGTGAGATTACAGACAAAAATAAATAAATAAATAATAATAATAATGTATAAATGAATACAAAAGTCAGGTGTGGTGCTTGTAATGTGAGTTCGTCAAGACAGTGGTGGTCAGTGGTGTGTCCTTTCTAAAATATACACAGTCAAGTTCAGTTCATAATACAGTAGTCACACGAGTACGTATACTGTAATACAAAGGGTCAAACAATACAACACATCAACATAATACAAAAGGACAGTACTGTATGTATGTATGTATGTAATGTAGTGAGATTGGATTAGGTGTGTGTGTGTGTTATTTTAACTTGCCAAAATATTGTTACAACCTAAAGAGATGCAGTTACAATTATGTTAACAAGTGTGTGTGTGTGTGTGTGTGTGTGTGTGTGTGTGTGTGTGTGTGTCATTTTAACTCTTACCCAATAATTCTGTGTAGAGCTCAAATGAATCTCACCATTTAGTTAGTTAGTTATACAGTAAAATAACTAATGAAAGAGTGTGATATCAGGATACTGTACATAACTTTTATACAGAATGGAGACACTTAGGGATGATTAAAATTACAGTATATTTCCCTTGATTATAAGTTAAGAAACCCTGTGATGCAGTCGGGAAATTAGAGGTAAACGAGTCCTTCAAATGTTACCACAAAGCACCACCTATATGGAAGGAGCTTGTTTCATGGCATAGTTAGTGGGAATTAGAAGCCAACACTTTTCATACACGATCACAGGGTCCTTAAAAAAGAAACGAGATGAATAGATTGGATGGGCTTGTAGTGTTGATGGTGTGGAGGGTTGTATGTAAGAATATTAACGATAGGGCTCTGTTGTGTTATGTTTAGGGAGTGATTGTATCGCCGTCACCACCACCATCACCAATGTATTCTTGCAGTGTAATAAAGTACAGTATAATATATATATATATATACTGTACTGTACACACAAACCTCTATTCACATACAGTTAATATAGAGAAGGTTTAGGGTGTCACAAAAATTACTGAATGGTGTAGGTTAGTGAGAGGAAGAATTTAATGTGATGATGGATAATAACTGGGAATGGAAATTGCATGAGTGAGTTTGGAATGTATTACCAGTAATTAAAAAGGAAAAAACTCTTGATGGGTAAATTAAAAGGCTACTGAATCCTCCATACAATGTCACTAAACAAGAATCAGTAGGAATCAGTAGCCCTCCTATTTACCCTTAAAAAAAGAGTTCCCTGCCCCCCCCTAAGAAATGAGTTGGAATTAGTACCACAGTCAATAAAAAATAAAATTGTTATTGAAGTGTATTGTAATGTAATGGTTGGTTTGTTAGTTAGTTGGTTCTTTTTATTAATTGCTATAAGAGGTCAGTTTAGTTCCTTGGATTGTGGTGTTTAATTTTTATTATATTTTTTTTAATTTATAGAATTTTACCCCATCGTCAATAATGAGTTATGGTAATTATATAAATGTTTATTGCAGAACAGGCCAAGTGATTATAACAATGACCTCTCAAAAATTTTTGATACATTTTGGCACCATCATCATTTAAATTGAAGTACAGTGTTGGTAAATCTGGAGTAAATGATTCCTCCAAACTATTCCAAGACAACAGAACACCATTATTTTTGTTCATTTGGTCCTGTTTCCTGGCATACTTTGGAGGAATCAAGGCACTCCAATGTAACCAAAGTGAATTACCCCCTTAATGGGCTACAATAATTAAGACAAAAAATATTTATTGTAGTACAGACCAAGTGATTACAATGATGACCTCTGGTGCCAAGGAACACAATTAATTAAAATACCACCAAAGGCTACAGTACCATACAACTTCTATACACAACACAATACAACGGTAAGTACGATACTGTATTTGGTTTTTGTAAGGTACTGTATTTGGTTTTTGTAAGGTACTGTATTTGGTTTTTAAAGTCAGGATTTAAGTGGATATCCTCTTTTTGTGAGTTAAAATGTCTCTTTATCCTTCCAAACTCTATAGACCATTAAAACAGATCACCTTTTAGTAACATTAAGGTGATTTATATCATGGTATAGTTTGGAGGAATCACTCAATAGCCTTCTAATATTTGACAACAAAACAATCTCACCTTAATACATCACTTGACATCTTTTACCTACATTTTTTCCCAATAACTTATCGAATTTCTTTTCGAATGGAAACACCACAAACACCCAATGTTCAAAATCTATTTCCATAAAGGGGCTACATTCTCAAATATAACTAGATCAACAGCTAACTTACTGCAGTTGCCAAAATTCCTATATTAATTGCTTCATTATAAATACATATCTGGCAATTTCACTATTGTTTCAGAAACGGATGATAGACTAGACACACTCCCTCATCAACGACACTTGTACAGCTGTATTTACATGTGCTTTTGTACTACACAGCATGATTTGTAATACTGTACATTAACCCAAGCAAACACGTGAATACAGTAAAATGAGATGTTGTTGTTGTTGAAGTTTCTCAAGCTGTCTGGCCGAGCAGCCCCGAGTAAAATGAGATATATAACTGTTGCATTTCTCCCACAGGAAAAAATCAAACTTATATACTGTACGAAGGCTCCATAAGGTATTAAAATTATTGTAGAGATTATAAAGAATACAGTAGACCTTTAATAATTATAAGACTAGAAACTATTTCTTTAATTTTTACACTGAGTTCCTCACTGTAGACCACCATATGATTTCCCAGGCTTCTGTTGTTCACTATTCACCACTTCACTTGACACTCAGTTACTCATTGAACACCACAGAATATGTTTTCCCAGGCTTCTGTTATTCATTACACACCTCTTGACTTTACACTCATATAGTCTCATTTAATATGAAAACCACCAATAGTTTTGCTGGGCTTCTGTTATTCATCATTCACTTCATCATTTTACATTCAATCTCTTACTGAAGACCACCAAATGTTTTCTCAAGCTTGTGTTAATACAGTATAATGATAATAGTCCACTATTCGTTTGCCCAACTGAGGAGGGAGAGGGAGGAGCTGAGTGCACACTGCCGCAGGAATTTGTCCACCCAGGCTTGTGGCTCCTGTAAAAAGAAAATACCAAAGCTTCCTTGTTGCTGGCTGACCACACGGAGACGAATTAACACCCTCGTGATTATATAGTCAGAATATTGGAGGTTAGAGATTCCTTCAAACATTGCCACAAAACACCACCTACATTGCAGGAGATTGTTTTGTGTCATAGACAGGAGGAATCAGAAGCCACCAACTCTCCTACAAGATCACAAGGTCCTTAGGTTACCTCACTACCTACAGTAAAATATAGGGGATATGGGGGGTGGACGGGAGGGGTTCAATGTGGGGGAGGTAACGTAAACAATGTGTGTGTGTATGTGTGTGTGTGTGTGTGTGTTGTTGTTGTTGTTGTTGTGTGTTCTCATATTTTTGTCGTTATTTTTGTGTTCATTTGGAGCAGATTAATAATAACGTGAACGATTATAATCACGGGGCAATAATTCCAGCCTTCAGGAGGTAAATACGCCAAGATGAGAATTCCTTTATTCAGTATATATATGTATCTCAGTATTATCTCCTTTATATGTATTACTGGCAAATATCCGAGTAAGACTTTAACAGTTTTGGTGCCCTTTCTTCTCTGTCTACTCCCTTATGACTACAAGGTCTTTCTGGCTTAGTACAGTCTTCTTATTTTACCTTTACACACACACACACACACACACACACACACACACACAATTACAACTGTCCCATATACACAGTACATCCCAAACTGCTAACCAACTTTATTACATTAAAATATTGTCAGTGTTAATCCAGTTACTATTATCATCATTATTTTGTCATTGCTATTTCTTAAGAACCTTGTGATTGTGTATAAGACTTGGTGGCTTCTGATTCCTCCTGACTATACCACAAAACAAGCTCCTTCAATATAGGTGGTGGAGTTTCGTGGCAATATTTGAAGGACTCCTTTATCTTCAATTTCCAACCACATCACAGGGTTCCTTAAAGTAATCACCAATTCCAAATAATACCCTGAACGTACTTATGGGCTTGAAAACATCAGCTCGGGTCATTTTAACTGTCTGTGTTGACTCATTGTGTAAATTAAGGGGGTAATTCACTCTTGTTATATTGGAGAGCCATGATTCCTCCAAATTTTATCAGGAAACAGGACCAGATGAACAAAAATAATGGTGTTCTGTTGCTTGGAATAGTTTGGAGGAATCACTTGCTAAAGATTTACCAACACTGCACTTCCCCCTTAAGATTGTTGTTATATTTTCTGTATTTTGTAGTGTATAGTTTTGTTAAGTTTGTAGTGTTTTGTAGTGTATAGTTTTGTTGCATATTTAGTATTTTATAGTGTATAGTATTTTTAATATTTTGTAGTGTATAGTTCTGTATGTTGTAGTGTATATTTGTGTTACATTTTTGTATTTTTGTAGTGACTAGTTGTGTTATATAGTATAGGAGAGTGATCAATACAGATTTGGAGAAAAGGCTTGATAATAATAAGTTTACTTTATTCATCATCAGTACTTTTTTTTTTTTTTTTTTTTTGAAGAGGTGGGATCAAATTTTCACTTGTACTAAAAAATATGCAAGAAGCTTTGAGAGTGAAGGGCTACTGAAACCTTCAAACTATATTATAAAACAGATCCCATATTAGTAACACTGAGATGATTTGTTTCCTGGGACAAGTTGGAGGAATGAGTATCCTTCTAACTTACCAAAATAAATAGGTTATCTATCCCCTTAGGAGTTATTTAAAGGGATTTATATACTGTACTTATTGGTATACTGGAAGTTTGAGGGTTGTATTAGGAAACGAGGAAATGGTTCATCGCTTAATACATATTGCAAAACACAGTACAGTCACGGCACATAGTCCTTGACCAGACTTCCCCTTACACCCTGATCAAGGACTATGTGCTGTGACTGTACCTGTAATTGGAATTGAGTGACAAAGAACTATTTCCTCATTTAATAATATCACCCTGATGAGAGTCCTCCAAACTAAGCAAAGAAACAGACCACATTATGTTCTCTGTACTGTACATATATTTATGGGGTTTAATATTAATAATTTGTGGTACAGTGTAAGATGAGGGTTGTGTGGGTTGGAATTCTGATCAAGGAAGGAGAGGTTTTGTGTTGTACTGTGTATTCATTCCATCTTTGCACACACACACACACACACACACACACACACATTCATACATTACTTGCTGCTGCATCAACATTTCAGCAAAGTCCAGTTTCTGCTAACTTTCACCCACAAAGTCTACCTAACAACAACTCAAACTATACTTTTAAAAATGAGAGTATAATACACATCTGGTATGTTTGTAACTTGAAGTAGGCCAACCACACTTTAAACAAAACACAAAACTAGCCACCACTCATCTGTCAGTCTATATAATAATAATAACACATAAACAAACATCCGGCACTCAAAAACCAAATACAGTACAAATATTACCTCTGATAACATTGGTATGTGAAAGTGTTACAAAATTGTGGATACAGATTAAAAATAATTCCCTTATTCACTACACCAGACCAAGCAGCCACCCATCAACATGCATCCAGTAAATAAATATATATCTAAAGTCATGCAACATGCCTTAATATTGCTTACCAAATTCTGTTAGGCACAAACTATATATTTATCATTATCTTAATCATCAAAGATCTCATTTCCTTATGTATGTAGTATATAAGTGATATAATAAAATTATTATTATTATTATTAAGATTAAGTTAGAAACAGGGCAAGATTCCCTTATAATGAAGTGTTGATTCTCTTAATATAATTTATCTTAAGTGAGCTAAATCACTTTCATTTGTGGTTCCTGTATTATATATCATTAGTCAACAGAATTTGGTTACACTGCTCAGCCATTTTTTTTTTTTTTTTCATGACAGGTATTTTTAACCCTCACTAGTTCTAAAATAGTAAATACAATCAGAGGCTAAACTTATATTCATTGCCATCAGAGGTCTGTATAATTGCTTGTCTGTCTTGTGATGGAGTATTAGTATATGTTTCATTTCACAAACATATGATATTTATGCCTGAGGTTGTGTAGCCTATCCAATTGGTCTCGTATTCTCATTCATTGGTACAGTAAACCCTTAATATAAAGATAATAATATAAATACTTGTATCCATCCACTTTATATTACATTGAGTCCCTCATTGAAGACCACCAAATATTTCTTCATGTTTGTTATTCATTACTGTATAGTCTGAGTGATCTAATGGTCCTGTGTTAAATGACAAATATATCCATGTGATACTGTATTAAGAGCCTGCTATATAATTATGGCATACTAAAAAAAAAAAATGGCTGAGCACAGAGAGGTACCAGAGTAAATAATATCAAAGAGTGAACCCTTGACACCGACACAAACCAAATAATTGTCTTAGCGATGCAATACACACGAAACCTTACTCACCAGAGCCGGGTCCAGGGAGGAAGGGAGACTAGAGTTGGAACATGAATTGGGAGGGGGGATGTCAAGACACAAATGATGGTGTTGTTCCCCGCCGCTGCTCGCATCCCCCATGTCACTCCCAGTCCCACTCTCTTGTCCCCAGTCCTCCTCTTCCTCCTCTATAGAGATGTCCTCCTTCACAACCTGTAGATGCGTGAGGAAAGGGAATTAGAGCAAGGAAACACAGCCAAGAATAATACAATATATGGACTGTAAATACAATAATAAACATCTTGATATATAAATCCTAAACCATACTTAGATTTGGATATGTTAATATTGTAAATACGAGACAAAATGCTATTGTACCTGTACTTAATTATTATCCTTTGTTATAATTTTCTAGGTGATCATCAACTTTATGGTGAAGGAAAGGAGGGATAATAGAATACAGTATTGTTATTAAAATGAATTGGTTCATGTTACAATGGTAAAACATATACTGTACTGTACTATACAAGAGAATGTAATGAATGAGATAATACTCACCACTTCATCATCTGGTTTACAGATAGAGGCTCTCCATGAGGGGCCGGGGACGGGGTCAGAGTCGTCACCCCGACATTTTTCCAGACAGTTATGGTCATTGGATCCTAAGGGGAGGGGGGAGCGTGGGGGCTGTGGGGTGTGTGGGGGTTGTGGGGTGCTGGAGACTCGTTTACTGTGATCTTCTGGTGAGTGATGTGAGTGGTGTGAGGTTGGTGCCTGG